>JAXCGZ010018869.1:30000-60000 GCA_037179515.1 Halocaridina rubra | reverse complement strand
AAGAACAGTGTGGTTTCAGGAGAGGAAGAAAATGTAGTAGATCAGGTATTTTTGGTAAGACAGGTGTGTGAGAAATTCTTAGAGGAAGGTAGGGACACCTGTGTATCACAGGGCTGATATAGACGTATTTCGAAGTATGTTGCCACTGTCTGGAATGAGCGGAAGTTTGTTGAATGTTGTAAAGAGTTTTTACAGAGAAGTAGAGTATGTGTGAGAGTCGGGAATGGTGATTTATTGGTTTGAGGTGAATGTAGGGTTACATCAAGGTTGTGTAATGTCACCATGGTTGTTTAATGTGTATATGGATGGAATGGTAAAGGAAGTACATGAAAGAGTATTAGACAAAGGCTTGGAATTAGTGGGGGAGCATGGAAGATTGTGGAAATTAAATCAATTGGTATTCATGGATGACACAACACTGGTGGCTGCTACTGAGAATGAACCAAATCGTTTGGTGAATGAGTTTGTTAGGATGTGTGAATAATAATAATAATAATAATAATAATAATAATAATAATAATAATAATAATAATAATAATAATAATAATAATAATAATAATAATTATAATAATAATAATAATAATAATAATAATAATAATAATAATAATAATAATAATAGTAATAATAATAATAATGATAATAATAATAATAATAATAATAATAATAATAATAATAATAATAATAATAATAATAATAATAATAATAATAATAATAATAATAATAATAATTATAATAATAATAATAATAATAATAATAATAATAATAATAATAATAATAATAATAATAATAATAATAATAATAATAATAATAATAATAATAAACCTTTATTTCCATTATACAATGAGTATTCGTCAGCCGCCAATGTTGGTGATGAGAATGATAGAGAAATAGCAAAAGAGGAGGTATATGTGGCATTGAAAGTAATGACAGCAGGTAAAGCAGCAGCAATAGATGGATGTCATGTAGAATGCTTGTCAAAAGGTGGGGAGACAATAGTTGAATGGATGGTTAGGTTGTTGAACTTATGTTTTAGGAAATTGAGGGTCCCAGTTGATTGGAGGAGTGCATGTATAGTTTCAGTTTATAAAGGGAAAGGAGATAAATATAAGTCTAGTGATTTTAGAGGAATTGGTTTATTGAATGTAGTTGGTTATCTATATGGAAAAGTGTAAATTTAGAGAAATAGGAAGGGTACTTGGTATTTTTACTGAAGAAGAACAGTGTGGTTTCAGGAGAGGAAGAGAATGTGTACATCAGGTATTTTGGGTAAGACAGGTGTGTGAGAAATTCTTAGAGAAAGGTAGGGACACCTTTTGGGCCTTTATGGATTTAGAAAAAGCGTATCAAAGGGCTGATATAGAGGTATTTCGAAGTATGTTGCCACTGTCTGGAATAAGTGGAAGTTTGTTGAATGCTGTAAAGAGTTTTTACAGAAAAGTAGAGTATGTGTGAGAGTCGGGAATGGTATGATTTATTGGCTTGAGGTGAATGTAGGGTTACATCAAGGTTGTGTAATGTCACCATGGTTGTTTAATGTGTATATGGATGGAATGGTAAGGGAAGTACATGGAAGAGTATTAGACAAAGGCTTGGAATTAGTGGGGGAGCATGGAAGATTGTGGAAATTAAATCAATTGGGATTCATGGATGACACAACACTGGTGGCTGCTACTGAGAATGAACCAAATCGTTTGGTGAATGAGTTTGTTAGAATGTGTGAAAGAATAATAATAATAATAATAATAATAATAATAATAATAATAATAATAATAATAATAATAATAATAATAATAATAATAATATTAATAATAATAATAATAATAATAATAATAATAATAATAATAATAATAATAATAATAATAATAATAATAATAATAATAATAATAATAATAATGATAATAATAATAATAATAAACCTTTATTTCCATTATACAATGGGTATTGAGATGCAAGAGGAGTTGGCAAAATGAATGTAGGAGTGAATGGGAGTTGCTTGAAGAAGTTGAAAGTTTTAAGTATCTTGGGTCGTACATATCAATGAATGCACGGGTGGATGCAGAGGTAAGACATAGAGTGAATGAAGCAATTAAATGTTTAATTGGGTTGTAAAGTGTGATGAGAAACATGTATTTGGTAATGAAAGCAAAGAGAAGGATATATGAAGGTGTGATTGTGCCAACAGCATTGTATGGACCAGAGACTTGGAATGCAAGAGAGGAAGGAAAAGGCAAGTTGAATGTTTGGAAAAGAGGTGTTTGAGAAGTATTATTAGTGTATTTAGAATAGACAGAGTGATAAGTGAGGATATCAGGCAGAGAGCGGGTGTTGAAAGAAGGCTGTCAGATAGGTTAGATCAAAGAATGTCGAGTTGGTTTGGACACATGGAAAAGGTGAGTGAGGAAAGAGTAGCAGAGAGAGTGTGGAGTGCAGAGGTGGTTGGAGTAAGGCCAAGAGGTAGCCCTAGAATAAGATGGATGGATGGCTGAAAAGGGCATTGGATGCACGTGGAATATCAGTGGAGCAGTAAAGAGAGCATGCTAGAGATAGGAATGAGAAGAAGATGATTGTGTATAGGTGACATGGGCCAAAATTATTTCTCGCACCTCCGAGCTCAGTGAAGTGAGATGGGCAGGTGTGAGGGGAGTTGCCATGTAATGAAGCAGTGGAGTCACTGTAGACTATCCATGCCTGCCTACCTTGTGGATGACCCAAACAGGGTGGTAGGGGGGATATGTGGCAATCCTTTATCTCCAAGGATCTAAGAGGAATAGTTGAGGTATGTGTGGATCGTGGTGAATTCGTGTTTCTTGGCTCGGCCACCCCCCACAAGGATGAATAGGGTCATGTGTATATATGTGTATGTACATATGCATAGGTAATGTTGACCAAAGAGAATTCTCGCATCTGCTAGGACAGTGAACCATAATGTGAGGGGAGTTGCCATTTGATGAAGCTGAGGGGATACACCAGCTGCAGCTGTCGGGTCTCAAGGCCGAATATCCTTGCCCACCTGCCTTCTGGGTGCCCCATACATGGTGGTAGGGAGGAAATGTGGGAACCCTTTATCCCCAAGGAGCTAAGAGGGGTAATTGAGGCATTTGTTGAATCGTGGTGAATGCGTGTTCTTTGGCTCGACAGCACCTCTAACAAGAGAAAATGAGGTTTAATATAAATATATATATATATATATATATATATATATATATATATATATATATATATATATATATATATATATATATATATATATATATATATATTTTATATATATATATATATATATATATATATATATATATATATATATATATATATATATATATATATATATATATATATGTATGTATATATATATATATATATATATATATATATATATATATATATATATATATATATATATATATATATATATATATATATATATATATATATATATATATATATATATATATATATATATATATATATATATATATATATATATATATATGAATATATATGAATATATATATATATATATATATATATATATATATATATATATATATATATATATATATATATATATATATATATATATATATATATATATATATATATATATATATATATATATATATATATATATATATATATATATATATATATATATATATATATATATATATATATACATATATATATAAATATATATATATATATATATATATATATATATATATATATATATATATATATATATATATATATATATATATATATATATATATATATATATATATATATATATATATAAAACTGAGGGGGGCAAGCCAGCCTCAATTTGGTGCCTGTCCCAAGCCCGGGTAGATGGGGAAAGTTGGCGGCAGGAAGGGCATCCAGCCATAAAAATTTTACCAAAACCAAAATATGGCCAGTACAGATAAATGAGAATAGTCACCATACTAGGGCGTTCCCCTTAGGCGACGCGTTGGGGCTTCGCCTGACCCCTCCGGAAAGACCGCAAGGACTACCCAGTCATGGGCTGGCTGGGTTAAAGAGGCAAGCTCGAGGGAGAGTGTCAGATGTGGTGCTGCGGGTGGGCACTCTTAATGTGGGGACGATGACTGGGAAGGGGCGAGAATTGGTGGACCTGGTGGAGAGGAGGAGAATTGGAGTGCTGTGTGTGCAGGAGACTAGGTGGAAAGGAAATAAGGCGAGGGAACTGGGTGAGGGCTGCAAATTGTTCTATAGTGGAGCAAATGAGGAAGGGAGGAATGGTGTTGGAATAATACTATCCAAAAAACTGAAGGAAAGTTTACTTGGTGAATAGAAAGAGTGACAGAATTATGAGTTTAAAGCCGGGACTGGGAGAAATTGTAGTGAATGTGGTATGCGCCTATACCCCACAAACTGGTTGTACAGCGGAGGAGAAGGGTGTATTTTGAGAGTACTTGAGGTTGACAGATGATGAGGATGGGGAGGTGAATTTGCAGGGGGAGGTGTTGAAAAGAGTTGAAAAATTCAAGTATTTGGGATCAACAGTAGCAGAGGATGGTGACCTAGAGTCAGAAATAACCCACAGAATACAAGTGGGATGGAAGAACTGGAAGAAAGTGTCTGGGGTGCTGTGCGACAGGAGAATAGGGATTAAGTTGAGAGGTAAAGTGCATAAGAAAGTTGGAGACCTGCGATGATGTATGGAACAGAGACATGGGCAATAAAGAAGACAAAAGAGAAAAAATTGGATGTGGCAGAGATGAGGATGTTGAGATGGATGTGTGGGGTGACAAGATGCGATAAGATCAGAAACGAGGTAATTAGAGGTACATCAAAAGTTAGAGAAATATCAGATAAGATACAAGAAAGTAGACTAAGATGGTATGGTCATGTCGTTAGGAGGGATGAACAGTAAGTTGGGAGGAGAGTGATGGAAATGGATATACAGGGTAGGAGAAGGAGGGGGAGACCAAAGCGCAGTTGGATGGATTGCATCAATGACGACCTGAGGTCTAAAGGTTTGTTGGGTGATGAGGTATGGGACAGAAACAAATGGAGAACACTGGCCAGAAACATCGAGCCCACATAAAAGTGGGAAAAGGTGTAGACGAAGAAGAAGATATGTATATATATATATATATATATATATATATATATATATATATATATATATATATATATATATATATATATATATCAAAGAATAGCCAGAGGCGACAAAAAGTGGACGGGGCGAGGGGACTAGAAATCCCCCCCTTGTATTAACTTCCTGCGAGACGTCAAAGAAGAAGGGGAGTAGAGGGGAGAATAACTTCTCCCCAAACTCTAGTTTTGGGGTGTCTAAATGTGCGTGGTTGCAGTACGATAGAGAGTAAAAGATGTGAGATTGGATATGTGTTTGGTAGGAGGAGGATGGATGTATTGGCATTGTGTGAGACGAAGATGAAAGGAAAAGGAGAAGTGGCATTTGGTGATGTGACAGGTAGGGTATCTGGGGTTGAAAGGGGGAGAGCGAGAGAAGGTGTGGCATTATTGCTGAGTGAATGGATGGTAAATATGGTAGTGGAATGGAAGTAAGTGTCATCTAGGCTGATGTGGGTGAGGGCTAGGATAGGTAGGGAATGTTGGGCTTTAGTTAGTGCGTATGGGCCAGAATGTGAGAGCAGTGAGGAAGAGCGGGATGAATTCTGGAATGAGTTAACTCGGTGTGTGGATGGTCTGAGTAGAAGGAACTATGTAGTTGTGTTGGGTGACTTGAATGCCAGAGTGGGTGATGGAGAGGTAGAAGGTGTTGTAGGAAAGTATGGGGGACCAGGTGGGAATAAGAGTGGCGAGAGATTGTTAAATATGTGTGTGGAGCAAGAGTTGGTGATAGGTAATAGTTTTTCAAGAAGTAGTTAATAAATAAGCATACATGGATGAGAGTGGCAAATGGAAGAGTGAAAGAAAGAGCATTGATGGATTATGTGTTGGTAGCAAAGAGCATGATTGATAGAGTGAAAGATGTGCATGCATATAGGGGTGTGGCTGCAGGGATGTCAGATCATTTTTTGGGTGAAGCAAAAGTGGTAGTAGCAAAAGAGTAGGGAATTAGAGTGGGGGGATGTAGATGGGAAATGGTGAAGGTGGAAGAGTTGAAAAAGCCAAAGAAGAGACAGGAATATCAGGACAGGTTGAAAGTAGCATATGACAGGGTGAAAGAAAGAGAAGTTGGGGAGTTAGAGGAGGAATGGGGGTTGATGAAAGAAGGTTTTGTGGGACATGCAAGTGATGTGTGTGGAAAGAGGTTTGTTGGAGGTGGCATGAGGAGGGGCAGCGAATGGTGGAATGAAGGGGTAAAAATCAAGGTGGAAGAGAAAAAGAGGGCTTTTGAGGAATGTCTGCAGTGCAAAAGTACGGAAAAGTATGAGAGATATAGGGAGAAAAATGTGGAAACCAAGCGGAAGGTAGAGGAAGAGAAGAGGTTGCCAAATGTTAGGTGGGGACAGGATTTTAGTAGGTCATATGAGGAGAATAAAAAGAAGTTTTGGAAAGAAGTGAAGAGAGTAAAGAAGGGTGGATTGAGGATGGAAGAGACAGTGAAAGATGTGAATGGACATATGCTAAGAGGGAACGATGCAAGGAAAAGATGGGCAGAATATTTTGAGTGCTTGCTGAATGTTGAGGAAGATAGAGAGATGGTGAAAAGGGCATTGTATGAAGCAAAAGCAGGTAAAGCACCTGGAATGGATGGTGTGAGAGCGGAGATGTTGAAAGAAGGGGTTGTGACTGCATTGGAATGGTTGGTGAGAGTGTTTAATATATGCTTTATGTTGTCAATGGAGCCAGTGGAATGGGTGATTGCTTGTATAGTGCCCCTATACAAAGATAAAGGAGATGTGTATGAATGCAGTAATTTTAGGGGTATATGTTTGTTGAGTGTGGTAGAAAAAGTGTATGGTAGGATACTGGTCATTAGGATTAGGGATAAGACAGAAAATGTGATTGCAGAAGTGCAGAGTGGTTTTAGAAGAGGTAGAGGTTGTATAGATCAGATTTTTATAGTTAGGCAGTTATGTGAGAAATATTTAGCAAAAGGTAAGGATGTGTATTTTGCATTTTTGAATCTGGAGAAAGTGTATGATAGAGTTGGTAGAGAAGCAATGTGGAATGTTTTGAGATTATATGGAATTAATGGCAAATTGTTGCATGCAGTGAAGAGTTTGTATGAGGGCAGTAGAGCTTGTGTTAGGGTATGGAATGAAGTGAGTGAGTGCTTTCCAGTGAGTGTGGGACTGAGACAGGGATGTGTGATGTCATCATGGTTGTTCAATTTGTATATTTATGGAGTCGTAAGAGAGGTGAATGAGCGAATGCGTGGTCGAGGTTTGAGAATGGTAGATGGGGATGATAACGAGTGGGAGCTGAATCAGTTGCTGTTTGCAGATGATACTGTGGTGGTGACAGATTCAGAGGAGAAGCTGTATCAGTTAGTGTCAGAATTTGGAATGGTGTGTGATAGAAGGAAATTGCGAGTGAATGTGGGAAAGAGTAAGGTTATGAGGTGTACAAGAAAGGAGGATGGTGCTGGATTGAATGCTATGTTGAATGGAGAGACACTTGAGGAAGTTGATCAGTTTAAGTATTTAGGCTCGGTCATAGCTGCAAATGGTGGATTGGAAGCAGATGTGTGTCACAGAGTGAATGAAGGATGTAAAGTGTTGGGTGCGTTAAAAGGAGTGATGAAGAATAGAGGGTTGGAAATGAATGTTAAGAAAGTTTTGTATGAGAAAGTGGTTGTGCCATCTGTGATGTAAGGATCAGAGTTACGGGGTATGAAAGTAAGTGAGAGATTGAAACTAAATGTGTTTGAGATGAAATGCCTGAGGAGTATGACTGGTGTATCTCGGTTGGATAGGGTTAGGAATGAAGTGGTGAGAGAAAGAACGGGTGTGAGGAGAGAAATTGCAGCCAGAGTAGATATGAATGTTCTGAGATGGTTTGGCCATGTGGAAAGGCTGGATGATGAAAGACTGCTGAAAAAGGTGATGAATGAGAGAGTTGATGGGAGAAATGCTAGAAGGAGGCCTAGGTTTGGGTGGATGGATGGAGTAAGGAGAGCCCTGAATGATAGGAGGATGGATGTGAGGGAAGCAAGTGAGCGTGCTAGGAATAAGAAAGAGTGGTGAGCGATTGTGGCGCAGCTCTGATGGGCATCTGCTGTTACCACCAGGCTGCAGCTTACAGAGGTAGCCCTGTGGTAGGGGCAGTAGGGGAGTTGGCGGTTGTGAAGCGGCACAGGTTGCGGAAGAGCCGGGAGGATGGGCTGTGGCACTCCAGCAATGTCATTTGAACGGTCGCCAGCTCCCTCGTCATTGCCCATGGAGCAAAGTAATCCCTTTATTGTTTTCTCTTTTTGATGTCGGCTACCCCCCAATTAAAGGGGGAAACAGCCTAGGTAGATATATATATATATATATATATATATATATATATATATATATATATATATATATATATATATATATATATATATATATATATATATATATATATATATGCAAGCAAGCGCTCGTGTGTGTGTGTGTATGCATGTGCTTACCTAATTGTGCTTACATAATTGTGTTTACGGGAAAGAGCCCAAAGCTCGTATCGCCCCGTCTCCTCATCGGTTCCATTTTATACTTAGTGATACTTATCATACCTGTCCTTAAAACTATGGATTGAGATAGCATTAACTACCTCCTCGCTTAGCCAATTCCAATTATCAACTACTCTTACACTGAAAAGGTATTTCCTTACATCCTGCAAAGAAGTTTTCTTACGAAGCTTAAAACTATGACCTCTACTTCTAGAGCCTGCCATATCAAAATATCGATCCCTATCCACTCTATCATAACCATGAAGGAATTTAAAGACTGTCACCATATCCCCCTTAATCTTCTAGCTTCGAGTGATTGTAAGTATAATTCCCTCAGCCTCTCATCATAACTGAGATTGCGTATTTCTGGCACCAGTTTTGTGGCATGTCTTTGAACTTTTTCAAGCTTAGCTATGTGCTTTTTCAAGTGTGGATTCCAAAAGGGGGCTGCATATTCGAGTTTTGGCCTCACATACGTTACATAAATATTTCCTTGGCCATGTGCCTGTGCTACCCTTACATTTGATAAGAATGCATATGCTGCCCTTACTATGCCATTTATATGTATTTCTGGAGACAAATCTGCCAGTATGTTTACTTCTAGATCTCTCTCATTTTCTGTCTCTTGAAGTTGTACTCCAGCCACCGAGTAGTCAAGCTTGGGCCTTCTTGCACTTGTACCCATTCTCATTACCTTACATTTTGAAGTATTGAATTTCATTAGCCACTTTTCTGACCACTCATGCAGATTATTTAGATCCTCCTGGAGTTCTCTACCATTGTTCTCGTTTCTTACTTTCTTCACAATCTTTGAATCATCTGCAAACATATTCATGAATGAATTTACAGACTCTGGTAGGTCATTTGCATATGCAAGGAACAAAAGTGGCCCTAAAACTGAACCCTGTGGAACTCCACTACTAACTCTTCTCCATTCAGACACTGAGTGTCTTACTCTAACCCTCTGTTCCCTTCCTTCTAAGTAAGTTTTTATCCATTCCAAAACATTTCCACCTATTCTAGCCATTGATTGAAGCTTCCTAATAAGTCTCCCATGTGGAACAGTTCAAACGCTTTCTGGAAGTCTAGGAATATGCAATCTGGCCAGCCCTCTCTTTCCTGTAAGATTCGGCTTACCTCATCATAAAATTCTAATAAGTTTGTTACTGTTGATCTACCTTCTCTGAAGCCATGTTGCCTCACTGACAAAAAGTTGAAGGATTCCAAGTGAAGAGAGATATGTTTCCTTAGTAGTTTCTTCATAACTTTGCAAACTATGCTGGTCAAGGAAACTGGTCTATAGTTCAGAGCCGTGTCCCTCCTTCCCTTTTTGAAGATAGGTATCACGTTTGCTTGTTTCCAGCATCTTGGAATCTCCCCTGACTCCAGTGACTTTTTAAATATGATACTTAGTGCCACTGATATCGACTTTGCGCATTTTTTAAGCACATGAGGGGATATGTCATCAGGATCTGTAGCTTTATGAACATCTAAATCCATCAGCGCTTTGCATACCTCTGTGGCTGTAAGGTTGATGTTCTCTAATACCGGCCCTTGAGCTTCTATCACTTCAATCTGAGGGGGTGGGGTATTTTCTACTGTAAATACTGAAGCTCCTTGTTCAATTCTTTGCAGATCTCTTCATCCGTCTCAGTGATGCTTCCAGCTGCTCTCTTTAGCCTTAAAACCTGTTCTTTTACCTTTAGTTTTCCTCTGATAAAGCTGTGGAAAAGCTTGGGATGTTCTTTAGCCTTCCTGGTGATGTCCCTCTCATAGTCTCTCTCTGCCTCTCTCCTTTTACTTAGGTAGTCATTTCTTGCTCTTTTGTAGGTTTGCCAGGCATTTATGTTTTTTCTCCTCCTATACCTTTTCCAGCATTTGTCTCTCCACTCCTTAGCTCTTTTACACCCATTATCGAACCATTTCTCTCTGGCATGAATTTCACCTACTTTGTTGACAGGTATGCAACAATCTATCTTCCCATTTTTCTCACAAAAGATGTCATACATTTCTTGTACAGATTTGTTGTAAAATAAGGTTCTCCAGCCAATAACTGCAAAATGCTCATCCATTTTGATGTAATCTCCTTTCGGATAGTTCCTTCTCATGTCCTCAGTGCCTCTACTCTCAGGCAGAATATCTTCAATGATATATTCCATCAACAACACACAGCGGTCACTCTTTCCAATTGGAAAGAGTGACCACTGAGTGACTCCGAATACACATTATCTGTGAATACTAGATCAAGTAGTGATGGCTCATCCCCACCCCTGGCCCTCATTGGTTCCATTACATGTTGGTGTAGGAAATTCCCTTGTACGCAATCTAGGAATCTTGCCCCGAATGAGTCCTCACCACTGTGTGGGTCAAGATTTATCCAATCTATCTCTTTATGATTAAAATCTCCCATAATCAAAAGCCTACATTTTTTCACCCGTGCCATGTTAACAACTGAGTTTATGACTTCAATAGTACCTATATGACTTTCCTCATAAACTTCAAGCCTATTCTGGTTCCTTGGTGGGTTATATACAACAGTAATTATAATGCTCTTTGACCCAGTATTTATGCGAGAAAAAAGAAATTCCTTGAACTCACTTTCTATAGACAAGTTTATTTCTTCAACTTGAATCCTTTCACTTATGAGCAGTGCTATCCCTCCACCAGTCCTCTCAGATCTTTCAACCCTTATTATTCTGAAGCCCTTAGGAAAAACTGTAAAACTGTTTATGTCCTCACTCAACTTAGTCTCTGTAATTGCTACTATATCTGCCTTACTGTTGTGAATCCTATCTTTTAATTCTACTTCTTTACCAGCTAATCCATCAGCATTTGTGTATAACAATCTTAATGAGGCCCCATCCCCTGATCTTCTGTCATTGTCTTCTTTATCTCCCCCTTTGTCTGGAAGAACTCTGAAATTAAAATTTTTCTTCTGTTCTTCATTTCTTTCCTCATTTAACCTTCTTGCCTCTTGCAACAAGTTTTTGATCTTTCCCATCTCTTCCTGTGTTCTGTATCGTCTAATGAACACTTCTTTGAATTCTTGAAGGTCTTTTAGACTTTTTTTTTTCTCAACAATATTTCCCTACATGTTTCCCCTCTCTCAAAGGTTACTTTTGTTGGTCTCGGCTTTCCTTCCATCGAATATTTTCCTAGTTGGTGTATGTTTACAATATCCTCAGGACCACAAACTACTCCAAGCTTTCTTATCAGGTCTACAACCCTAGCTTTATTTTCTCCAAGTCTCTCCTGCTATGTTGGCTCCTGGGATTCGCTTATGCCTGAGATTACCACTGTCTTGTCTTTATCAAGTGCCTGTTTGATGAGTGGGTTTGCCCTTTCCATCACAACGTCTTTCATTTTGTCGATTACTGTCTCTTTATAGTCAACTGTTTGTATGTTTTCCAGTGCCACCACCTTTACAGCCTCCTTTACTGCCACATTCCCCTTTAGTGCATCAGCAAAGGAAGTTTTCATGGCATCATTTTCCATATTCAGCTCCTGGAACTCTTTTCTAAACTAAACTGCGCGCAAACATGTGCGCAAACACGAATGTAAATATAACTATACCTTTTTTTTATAAAAATATGCAACCCCTATGGTAAACACGACCAGTGACTCCGAATACACAATTTACTCAAGCTGCCATGATACAAGGATGTGTATGACAAAACACCACACATGTTCAAAACAGAGAGACAAATACAATTGAATTGATTTCTTCAGTTATATTTGATAAGATGTGAACCCTATCTGAAAATTATTTGTTAGCTATTTTTATAAAATGTAAGGCCTATCTGAGATGAAGTGACAGACGACGTCTGATGAAATTGCATTTCTGAAGGGAGAGTTTGCTAATACTTCGTTTTCATTTTAATACTTATAAGTGTAAATACTTTAGCTTATTCATTTAACAGCGCATAATCAGAATATGTGTGGTGTGTCCTATTGCTGTCAGTAAAGAATGCTATGTGTTAAAGAAAAAAAAAGAGGATGAAGTGTATAATAGTGTGGTTTCTTGGATCCTTTATCTGTGGAATAAATGTATACGAGTCCATTATTACATGTCAAAACGTTATTTTAAGTATGGGCATTTATCCAGCTTCCCTCACATGACAACTCTCGAATAATATTATAAAAAGTGAAATACGGTGCGTTAAAGGGAGTTACATTAATATTCCACGTGTCACCTTCCCTTTCCATTAAAACAGTCCTACATAATCCCTGAGTGGATACCGATTATGGCCTTAAAAACCTGGAGTTCAAGGTAAGATATCGAAGTACCAGTGGTAGTATGCAAGTGCATAGGTTTAATTTTTTTTCATAAATGTTCACTTTCACACCTCCAGTTAGGAAAAAAAAATAATTTCAAATTTATGTAATTTGGCTAGGGTAGGTTTGGTTAGATTAGATTGCTAACCGAGAAACGAGCCTGATTGAAATGATTGTTTTTTTTTTTCATTATTTCTGGACTTTGTTTCTATCTTTTGTATTTTTCATTGCACCAGTTGGGGTTTAGAAGTAAACATTTACCGTAATTGGATATTGTAAAGAAAAATGACCACAGGGCACTCTAGTGTTCATACTTACAAGGCAAGTAACCTAACCTAGCTAAACCCAACCTAATAATATGAGTTATTTAACTTTTGGGGGTTACTTATCTATACAAAATCCCCGTGTTTTTGTCGTATTTTGCGGCTTGTGCAGGATCTTTTCATGTTGATATTCTTTCGGCTTCTTCCAATAGGGGTCGTCACAAAGGTTCAATCTTCTTATTGCCCTAATCCTTATGGTTGATTCATGGATATGGTGAGGGAGGATCTTCTCATGTTAACAAGTTTTTTTTTTTTTTTTTTTTTTTTTAAGCAGAAAAAGACAGGATTTTGCACACTCCCGCACGTGTTCAATTGATAAATCAGCTAGCTATATATGAATATGTACATATGATAATATTGGCTGTACATCAATTATTGTACATCTGTTGTTGTTGTTTGCCATTTTAAGTGTCACACTATTAGTTCCCATTCGAATAGGGTGGACACAAATTAGTTGGAGTTGAGGAAGTAATGCTGTACGCTCTTCCTAACGCCCTGCTGTTAATAAACCAATTACGATTATTAGTACACACTAAAAGTTGAATTATGCTGGAAGATTTCGGAATTAGTTGGTCAGGGTGAGGATGGCACTTAGGTACTCGGTAAAATAGTCCTCACTGAGTAATATTATGCCCTGGTATTTGAAAACAGCTGGCACTACATCTAAAAAATTCACTTATAAGGAGCAGAAAATGTTTATGTTGTCTCTTTATTGTCTTTGGCCCGATTTCTTAAACAGTGTAAGCCTAGGATACCATATTGTTAATTAGCTAGACAGACACAAATGGATTTCATAAACGCATCTGACGCGGTTCTGTGTATGGCTAGGATTCCGTACGGGATCCTAGTCATACACAGAACCGCGTCAGATGCGTTTATGATATCCATTTGTGTGTCTAGCTAATTAACAATATGGTATCCTAGGTTTACACTGTTTAAGAAATCGGGCCTTAATAGTAATCCTAGCCATACACAGAACCGCGTCAGATGCGTTTATGAAATTCATTTGTGTGTCTAGCTAACTAACAATATGGTATACTAGGTTTACACTGTTTAAGAAATTGGGTCTTTACCTTGTGACCAGTAAACAAACTTATGCTCACGAAATGCTTGAGAGTTTAGGATGAATAAAGAGTTTGGTTTATTAATAATGAATGGCAGCATTATCGAATACTATTTATCACATATTTATGCATTTTTATTTTATAAAGCTTGAACCAGCTGTTTCTGATATGATTCCGAATGCTAAAAACTCAGAGTAATTTTGATAACTGGCATCATTTAAGTTGTAATTTCTAATCCATACGCCATACACTTGGTTGTTTTATGTCCACTGTTATGTTCAGTTTCAGCTATTTTCGTAACACAAAATTTTAGACTAATTTTGAAGTTCTAAGGATAAAAGGGTTAGAAAGGGTTATGAAGAGTTTCTAATTAATTTAGTTTCGTGGTGCAGTTCTCCCACAGGCATATAGTACTCCTATCTGCTGAGGTGTTGACTTCAACATAATACTGAGGACTCTTCGCTGGATTTCTTCTTCTTCTTCTTCATATTATTATTATTATTATTATTATTATTATTATTATTATTATTATTATTATTATTATTATTATTATTATTATTATTATTATTATTGTTATTATAATTAGTAGTAGTAGTAGTAGTAGTAGTAGTAGTAGTAGTAGTAGTAGTAGAGCATGCAGACGTAAGTGCCAGAAGATATCGGACAAGAGTTTCGGAAGATATTTTGGTATAAAAATTTTATACCTACTGGCCCCAAAGTATCACCATCGCCTGAAGCTCATTAAAAGAAATGGGAATAATTACCAAGACTGAACATGAATCCATTACTCCTTTGGTGCTTGTGATATCGGGGGGGGGGGCCTCTTAGCTAGCATCTATTATTAAAATTTTGTCTACGTAACGGCAGGAGAAAAATCGACTCAGCAAATGACAAAACCGTATTCGAGTCCATCAAATGGCATTTGGAAGGACATTCAAGGTTGATTCCCAAACTCTAATTTGTCTGTGTCCACTCCCATTCGAATGGGGATTAATAGTGACATAAAAAGGCAACACTAACAACGTCAAAGAAAAATTACTTCTAATGCAAGGTCACAATGCCACTTTTGTTTCCTCAGTCCATTAAGAAAATAGAAAATGTCGAGTACCTTGAGGAAGGTGTAATTCTTGAAATCATATTTCTAAAAAAGATTAGAAATTGATAGCCATATCAGCAAACTATTTATGCTAGGAAGGGGTGGTTCCTTCCGATTTATTGAGTCATAGTAGTATAAGTAGTTGTTGTTGTGGTCGTTGTTGTTGCTGTTGTTGTCCAGAAAGTACCCTAAAACGTATAAGCGTTATTCAGGTTGTCGTAAAGCTTTTCACACTGTAATAAAGCCTAATTGTGATGCAATATATATATATATATATATATATATATATATATATATATATATATATATATATATATATATATATATATATATATATATATATGTATGTATGCAATTACCTAATTGTAATTACCGAATTGTGTTTATGGGAAAGAGCCCAAAGCTCGTATCTTCCCGTCTCCTGATCGGTTCCGTTTTGTACTTAGTGATTCTTACCATACCTGTCCTTAACACTATTGATTGAGATAGCATTAACTACCTCCTCGCTTACCCAATTCCAATTATCAACTACTCTTACACTGAAAAGGTATATCCTTACATCCTGCAAAGAAGATTTCTTACGAAGCTTCAAACTATGACCTCTAGTTCTAGAGCCTGCCATATCAAAATATCGATCCCTATCCACTCTATCATAACCATGAAGGAATTTAAAGACTGTCACCATATCCACCCTCAATCTTCTAGCTTCGAGTGATGGTAAGTCTAATTCCCTCAGCCTCTCATCATAACTGAGATTGCGTATTTCTGGCACCAGTTTCGTGGCATGTCTTTGAACTTTTTCAAGCTTAGCTATGTGCTTTTTAAAGTGCGGATTCCAAAAGGGGGCTATATATTCGAGTTTTGGCCTCACATAGGTTACATAAATATTTCTGAACATTTCCTTGTCCATGTGCCTGAAGGCTACCCTTACATTTGATAAGAATGCATATGCTGCCCTTACTATACCATTTACAAGTATTTCTGGAGACAAATCTGCCAGTATGTTTACTCCTAGATCTCTCTCATTTTCTGTCTCTTGAAGTTATACTCCAGCCACCGAGTAGTCAAGCTTGGGCCTTCTTGCACTTGTACCCATTCTCATTACCTTACATTTTGAAGTATTGAATTTCATTAGCCACTTTTCTGACCACTCATGCAGACTATTTAGATCTTCCTGAAGTTTTATACCATTGTTCTCGTTTCTTACTTTCTTCACAATCTTTGAATCATCTGCAAATATATTCATGAATGAATTTACAGACTCTGGTAGGTCATTTACATATACAAGGAACAAAAGTGGCCCTAAAACTGAACCCTGTGAAACTCCACTACTAACTCTTCTCCATTCAGACACTGAGTGTCTTACTCTAACCCTCTGTTCCCTTCCTTCTAAGTAAGTTTTTATCCATTCCAAGACATTTCCACCTATTCTAGCCATTGCTTGCAGCTTCTTAATAAGTCTCCCATGTGGAACAGTGTCAAACACTTTCTGGAAGTCTAGGAATATGCAATCTGCCAGCCCTCTCTTTCCTGTAAGATTCGGCTTACCTCATCATAAAATTCTAATAAGTTTGTTACTGTTGATCTACCTTCTCTGAAGCAATGCTGCCTCACTGACAAAAAGTTGAAGGATTCCAAGTGAAGAGAGATATATTTCCTTAGTAGTTTCTCCATAACTTTGCAAACTATGCTGGTCAAGGAAACTGGTCTATAGTTCAGAGCCGTATCCCTCCTTCCCTTTTTGAATATAGGTATCACATTTGCTTGTTTCAGGCATCTTGGAATCTCCCCTGACTCCAGTGACTTTTTAAATATGATACTTAGTGCCTCTGATATTGAGTTTGCACATTTTTTAAGTACATAAGGGGATATGTCATCAGGACCTGTAGCTTTATGAACATCTAACTCCATCAACGCCTTGCATACCTCTGTGGCCCTTGAGCTTCTATCTCTGCAATCTGAGGGGGTGGGGAATTTTCTACTGTAAATACTGACTGAAATTCCTTGTTCAATTCTTTGCAGATCTCTTCATCCAAATCAGTGATGCTTCCATCCTCTCTCTTAAGCCTTAAAACCTGTTCTTTTACCTTCAGTTTTCCTCTGATAAAGCTGTGGAAAAGCTTGGGATTTTCTTTAGCCTTCCTGGTGATGTCCCTCTCATAGTCTCTCTCTGCCTCTCTCCTTTTACTTAGGTAGTCATTTCTTGCTCTTTGGTAGGTTTGCCAGGCATTTATGTTTTTTCTCCTCCTATACCTTTTCCAGCACTTGTCTCTCCACTCCTTAGCTCTTTTACACTCATTATTGAACCATTTCTCTCTGGCATGAATTACACCTACTTTGGTGAAAGGTATGCAGCAATCTACTATCTTTCCATATTTCTCACAAAAGATGTCATACATTTCTTGTACAGATTTGTTGTAAAATAAGGTTCTCCAGTCAATAACTGCAAAATGCTCATTCATTTTGATGTAATCTCCTTTCGGATAGTTCCTCCTCATGTTCTCAGTGCCTCTACTCTCTGGCAGAATATCTTCAATGATATACTCCATCAAGAACACACAGGGTCACTCTTTCCAATTGCTGGTTCATACTCAATTTTTTCAATATCCAACACATTATCTGTGAACACTAGATCAAGTAGTGATGGCTCATCCCCACCCCTGGCCCTCGTTGGTTCCATTGCATGTTGGTGTAGGAAATTCCCTTGTGCGCAATATAGGAATCTTGCCCCGAATGAGTCCTCACCACTGTGTGAGTCAAGATTTATCCAATCTATTTCTTTATGATTAAAATGTCCTATAATCAAAATCCTACATTTTCTCTCCCGTGCCATGTTAACAACTGAGTTTATGACTTCAATAGTACCTATATGACTTTCCTCATAAACTTCTAACCTATTCTGGTTCCTTGGTGGGTTATATACAACAGTTATTATAATGCTCTCTGATCCAGTATTTATGCGAGCAACAAGAAATTCCTTGAACTCACTTTCTATAGCCAAATTTATTTCTTCAACTTGAATCCTTTCACTTATGAGCAGTGCTATCCCTCCACCAGTCCTCTCAGATCTTTCAACCATTAATATTCTGAAGCCCTTAGGAAAAACTGTGACACTGTTTATGTCCTCAACTTAGTCTCTGTAATTGCTACTATATCTGCCTTACTGTTGTGAATCCTATCTTTTAATTCTACTGCCTTACCAGCTAATCCATCAGCATTTGTGTATAACAATCTTAATGAGGCCCCATCCCCTGATCTTCTGTCATTATCTTCTTTATCTCCCCTTTGTCTGGAAGAACTCTGAAATGAAAATTTTTCTTCTCTTCTTCATTTCTTTCCTCATGTATGTATGTGTGTGTACACACACACACACACACATGGGAGATTTCATTCATAGAGAGAGAGAGAGAGAGAGATTGGATAAATCTTGACCCACACAGTGGTGAGAACTCATTCGGGGCAAGATTCTTAGATTGCGTACAAGGGAATTTCCTACACCAACATGTCCTAGAACCAACGAGGGCCACGGATGGGGATGAGCCATCACTACCTGATCTATTATTCACAGATAACGTATTGGATATTGAATAAATAGAGTATGAACCACCAATTGGAAAGTGACCACTGTGTGTTGTTAATGGAGTACATCATTGAAGATGTTCTGCCGGAGAGTAGAGGCACTGAGGACACGAGGAGGAGCTATCCAAAAGGAGATTGCATCAAAATGAATGAGCTTTTTGTAGTTAGTGACTGGAGGACCATATTTAACAACAAATCTGCACAGGAAATGTTCGACATCTTTTGTGAGAAAGATGGGAAGATATTAGATTGTTGCATACCTCTCACCAAAGTAGGTGTAATTTATGACAGAGAGAAATGGTTCGATAATGAGTGTAAAAGAGCTATGGAGTGGAGAGACAAATGCTGGGAAAGGTATAGGAAGAGAAAAAAACATAAATGCCAGACAAACCTATAAAGAGCAAGAAATGATTACCTAAGTAAAAGTAGAGAGGCAGAGAGAGACTATGAGAGGGACATCACCAGGAAGGCTAAAGAAAATCCCAAACTTTTCCACAGCTTAATCAGAGGAAAACTGGAGGTAAAAGAACAGCTTTTAAAGCTTAAGAGAGTGGATGGAAGCATCACTGATATAGATAAAGAGATCTGCAAAGAATTGAACAATGAGTTTCAGTCCATATTTGCAGTAGAAAATACCCCACCCCCTCAGATTGCAGAGATAGAAGCTCATGGGCCAGTATTAGAGAACATCATCCTTTGAGCCACAGAGGTATGCAAAGCGCTAATGAAGTTAGATTTCAGTAAAGCTACAGGTCCTGAAGTTATATCCCCTCATGTGCTTAAAATATGCGCAAATTCAACATCAGCGGCACTAAGTATCATGATTAGTAGGTTGGCCATGGCACCAGCCGCCCATTGAAAGACTACCACTGAAGGCATTAGTACTCAGCTAGGACTGGTCCAGACAGTTCCGGGTTGAGTCTTCCTTCAGGACGGTTCTTTCCTCATGCCTACAGCTATACTGAATATTCTGGCATATTCATTAAGCAAACAAACAAACAAGCAAACAAACATCTATTTCCATTTTTGTACAGTGGTTATTCTTATACAAACTAAAAGTAACTTATAAGTAGATATGTAATTGAGCTAATAAGTAAGAGGGTTATACATACTGTTAAATTAAATAATGGTTTCCTAGAAAATAATAATACAGTAATGAAAATTTTAACAATAATGTTAATTATAAAGTAAAATTAACTTATAAGTAGACATGTAATTAAACTAATAAATAAGAGAGTAATACATATAGTTAAATTAAATGAAGCTTTCATATAAAATAGTAATGAAGTAATAAAAATTTTAACAATAATGTTAATAATAAAGTAGTAATAATAACACTATATACAGTATTGTTATTATCGGCATCATTTCCATATTTGTTTTCATTACACCGAGAATAATTAGTTCTTAAGGAGCAGCAACTATTTGTCCAAAAGAAAGCTATATAGTTTGACTTTGAAAGCTGTGAAGGAGGATGCATTTTCAAGATGCTCTGGAATATTGTTCCAGAGTGTTGGCCCTTTGATAGTGATCATCTTTGAATCTGCTTCTGTGTTTGTTCTGTGAATAAAGAGCTCACTGCTCTGTCTAGTGTTGGTTCCCCTTATATCCCTGATTGTTTTTAAATCAAATAGCCAGCTAGGATAATGATGGTCCAAAATTTTGAATACAAAAACATAAATAGCATAAGCGACCTAATTTTCTGCCTGAAGCCACCCAAATTTATTGAGAGCTGATGTGATGTGGTCATATTTTCTTATTCCTCCCAGGGCAACTCGAGCTGCAAAATTAATAAGCTTCTGTATCTCTTGCTATTCCATTACATTTGACAAGTCTCAACACTCCCCACATCTGTGTCCTTTTCTCTCTTTTTCCCATATATTTGCTACTAGATATGGAAGGTCAACAACTAATGGCCCCCAGTACCCGGCATAGAGGGGTGCAAAAAATATCCGGGGTTCGTGTTGACTCCGGGTGGTAGTAATGGTTCTGCCCAAAACCTTGCACCTCCCAATATATCTAGTTCTTTCACCCTTCACCATTCTAGCATTCGTGGGCTGAACTCTAATCTTTCGTCTGTGGAACAGCACTTGGGTACTTTCCTCCCTAACCTCCTCCTCCTGTCTGAAACCTAGCTGTCTATACATACTTCCACTGACCCATTTAAAATTTCTCACTATAATCTGTGTACTCGTTTTCGTTCTAAAGGTGGGGTCTGTGCATACTGCAACACTAACTCTCCTATTGAGAGGCTCATGGTCCTTGAATCTCCTGACTTTGATGTTCTCTGGCTTAAAATCTATCTCTCCACTACCACTATTTTCCTTTGCTTCTGCTACTATTCTCCACCGAGTTTGTGTCTTTCTTTGCATATCTGTCCTTGTGCAATGAGTCCTTCTTATCTTCTCACCCACATACCGATGTTCTCTACACTGGAGACTTCAATGTACACCACAGTGAGTGGCTTAATTCTTCTCACACTGATGTGGGAGGAAGTGAGGCCCTTGCTTTCTCTATCACTCATGATCTGGAGCAAATTTTCAAACATCCTACTCATGTTCCTGATTGTTCCAAGCATGCAGCAAACATTCTTGACCTATTTCTTACTTCTAACCCTTCAAATTACTCTTATTCTGTGCTTTAACCTCTTGGAAAATCTGACTACTCTGTGATCTCAATCTCTTCCATAATCGCTCCCCCACCATCAATCTCTCCTACTCAGCGCAGCCTTTAGCACTTTTAGCGTGCCTAACATGATAATTTGAACTTTCTCTTTGATTTCCCATGGGATGACTACTACTTTCGGTTCTGCAACCCTGATCAGGTAAATCTAAAAGTTGCTGAGATCATGGCCTCGGGAATGGAGACGTACATCCCCTCTTCTACAAAAGCTTTCTCTCCCCTAAACCTTGGTTTGACCTTGCCTACTCCATGGCTATCCAGGCCAGGAATCGGGCACACCGATCTTACCAAGCCTCTCCTTCCGATTTAACTTGCTCTGCTTTTATTGTAGCTAGGAATCGCTGTACTGCTCAGATTCAAAGGTCTAAGGCTTCCTTTATAAGAAGGAAAGTTGATGACCTTAATTCCTTTCCCACTGACAAATGCTTCTGGTCCTTAGCAAAAAACCTCTCCAAAAACTTCTGTAACTCAAGCTTTCCCCCTCTCATTCCTTCTGATGGTTCTAATGCTTGCTTTCCCACTGACAAAGCCACTCTATTTGGCTCTCGTTTTTCTGCCAACTCTTTTATAAATGATTCCAGCACACCTGTTCCACAATCTTTACCCCTCTTTAACCCTATGCCCTCCCTTATCCTCTCTTCACGCAAAGTTCATAAGGTTCTTCGCTCACTAAAGACGAACAAAGCATCTGGTCCCGATGGTATCCCTGCAAGGTTCCTTAAGGAGTTTGCAGATGAACTGGTTTCCGTGCTTTGCCATTTTTTTTTTGCCTCATTCTGTCAATCAGTATCTATCCTTCATCTTGGAAGCATACTCTAGTTCAACCTGTTCCTAAGAAGGGTGACCACTCTATTCCTTCAAACTACCGATCTATTGCCCTAAACTCCTCTATTGCTAAAGTTTTCAAAACTTTCCTCAGTGTCCACTTCCTGAAATGCCTTGAATCTAACTTACTTATCTCCAATCACCAGTACGGCTTCCTCAAGGCAAGATCCACTGGTGACCTCCTGTCCTATGTTACTCATGTATGGTCATCTTCTCTGAAGAACTTTGGGGAGTCCTTTGTCGTCGCCCTTGATAACTCTAAGACTTTTGACAGAGTCTGGCATAAGGCTCTGTTGGCCAAACTCCCAATGTATGCTTTACCCCTTCTTTCTGTTTTCTGATTTCCAGTTTCTTTCTGACCTTTTTATATCTGTAGTTGCTGATGGTGTGACATCAAGCCCTTTCTCTGTTACCAGTGGTGTTCCACAGGGCTCTGTTCTTTCACCTACTCTCTTCCTTCTCTTCATCAATGATCTTCCTCAATCCCAATCTTCCTCTCTTCTTCATGCCTTTGCTGATGATTCTATCCTTCACTTTTCCTCTGCCTTTTCTTTACAACCTTCATCTGCTACTCCTAATCAGTCTCGTATCATTCTTTCTTCTACTCTCAACTCCGATTTGCAGAGGGTATCTGAGTGGGGCACTTAAAATTTAGTTAAATTCATTGCCTCCAAGACAGTTTCTGGCTATCTCTTTATCTTCTGCTCCTCATAACCGTATTGTCTTCGAAATTAACGAAGTTAACCCTCTTAATTCTATTAACATATTAGGAATCCATATAGCCTCTAACTTGTCTGGAAGGAATTACGTAAACCAAATTTCTAAATCTTCATCCAAAAAATTAGGGGTTTTGTTTCATTTTCGTCATTACTTATCCTCTTTACAGCTACTTAAGATTTATAAACGTCTTATTCGTCCCTGCTTAGAATACTGCTCACACATCTGGGGTGTTTCTTTTTATACTTACCTCCTTGATAGGGTTGAATCTAAAGCAGTCAGACTCATTAATGATCCTTCTCTTACTTCTAATCTGGATTCTCTCTCTCTCTCTCTCTCTCTCTCTCTCTCTCTCTCTCTCTCTCTCTCTCTCTCTCTCTCTCTCTCTCTCTCTCTCTCTCTCTCTCTCTCTCTCTCTCTCTCTCTCTCTCTCTCTCTCTCTTCGCCATAAGGTATCTTCCCTTTCTCTTTTCTATCGGAACTACTTCCATCGCTCTGATGGGTTGGCGAGTTGCATCCCTCCCCCACTGCTGAAGCCGTGTAACACTCGCCAATAAGCCTCATCTCACAGGTACTGTGTGGAGATTTGTAGCTCGAGGATTGGTTGGTGCAGCGACTGCTTCTTCCCATCTACCTCCAGTCTCTGGAACTCTCGCCCTTCTTCTGTCTTTCCTTATTTTTATGACCTATCATCCTTCAAAAATCGGATCTTTCGTCATCTCAGGGCCTAGTCTTCCATATCTCTGGGTCCTCTGTGCATTGACTGTTTTTTTTTCTATGAAGTTTTCCTTTGTATGATATTACCTCTTCTCTGCATTGTCCTTAACCTTTTTCTTTTCCTTTGTCTTCGTGTTTTCACGTGCCCGGGCCTATATTAATTCGAGCAGTTTTTGCCTGTCCCGGAGTCACAATCATAAAAAAAAAAAAGTGTCTTAAAGGGAAGGAGGGATACGGCTCTAAACTATAGACCTGTTCCTTTACCAGCATTGTTTGCAAAGTTATGGAGAAACTACTAAGGAAACATATCCCTTTTCACTTGGAATCCTTCAACTTTTGTCAGTGTCACAACATGGCTTCAGAGACGGTAGATCAACAGTAAAAAACAAATTAGAATTTTATGATAAGGTAAGCCGAATCTCACAGGAAAGAGAGGGCTGGGTAGATTGCATATTACTAGACTTCCAGAAAGCTTTTGACACTGTCCCACACGGAAGACTTATTAAGAAGCAGCAAGCAATGGCAAAATTAGGTGGAAATGTCTTGAAATGTGTAAAAACATACTTAGAATGAAGGAAATAGAGGGTTAGAGTAAGACACTCAGTGGATGAATGGAGAAGAGTTACTATTGGAGTTCCACAGGGTTCTGTTTTAGGGCCACTTTTGTTCCTTGTATATGTAAATGACCTACCAGAGTGTAAATTCATTCATGAATATCCTTGCAGATGATGCAAAGATTGTGAAGAAAGTAAGGAACGAGAACAACGGTAGAGAACTTCAGGAAGATCTTAATAGTCTGCAAGAGTGGTCAGAAAATTAGATAATGAATTTTCAGTACTTCAAAATGTAAGGTAATTAGATTGGGTACAAGTGCAACACAGCCCAAGCTTGACTACTCGGTGGCAGGAGTACAACTTCAAGAGACAGAGAATGAGAGAGATCTAGGAGTAAACATGCCTTCCCATTCGTCTCCAGAAATGCATATAAATGGCATAGTAAGGGTAGCATATGCTTTCTTAACGAATGTATGGGTAGCCTTCAGGCACATGGACAAGGAAATATTTAGAAATATTTATGTATCCTATGTGAGGTCAAAACTTGAATATGCGGCTCCCTTTTGGAATCCTCACTTGAAAAGCATGTAGTTAAGCAGGAAAAAGTTCAGAGACATGCCACGAAAATGGTGCCAGAAATACACAATCTCAGTTACGATGAGAGGTTGAAGGAATGAAACTTACCATCACTCGAAGCTAGAAGATTGAGGGGCGGATATGGTGACAGTCTTTAAATTCCTTCATGGTTATGACAGAGTGGATAGGGATCGATATTTTAATATGGCTGGCCCTAGAACTAGAGATCATAGTTTGAGGCTTCGTAAGGAAACTTTTTTGCAAAATTTAAGGAAATACTTTTTCAGTGTAAGAGTATTTGATAATTGGAAATGGCTAAGTGAGGAGGAGGTAGTTAAAGCTAACTCAACCGAAAGTTTTAAGGACATGTATGATAAGTATCACTAAGTACAAAATGGAACCGATCAGGAGACGATAAGTTAGGAGCTTGGGGCTCCTTCCCGTAAGCACAATTAGGTCATTACAAATAAGAAATTACACACACATTTTTTATTTTTTATTTTTTTATATATATATTGAGTTAAATGTAAAGTCTAATCCTGTGATAACATATCTTGGTTAGCAAGTGAGTTTATCAGTTAGGAAGAATATATAGCAGAAACAGGTGGGTGCCACCTCAGACACAAATTCGAATTTTCCTTCAGGTTTGACTTTTGTTTTTCTTTTTCTTTTTATCCTTAAATTACCATGGTCAAGTTTTTAAGTTAAGATGTGTGTTACCAGAAAAGAGATAAATTGAGTCACTAAATAGCACTTATATGGAGATATAAAAATTCTGTGTGAAGCTTAATTAAAAGTTTTTCTCTTTTTTTTTCCTCTTTCACGTCTTCTTTCTATATTTTGTGAGAGGGAGAACATAAAAATGACGCCATCTCTGTCCCAAACCTCTCCCATCCATGGTTCGGTAGGAGGAGTAGCCATTAGGAGACTTAAACAGAAAATCAAGAATTTAGAGGCAATGGTTATAAGCCTTGATGATAAAATTCGGAATATGGATGGAGAAATGAAAGAGAATGAAACACTCAGAGAGCAAATAAGATATTTGGAGGAAGCAAATAAAGCACAAGGGCAGGAGAGAAAGGAACTAGAAAAAAGAATAAAGAAGCTGGAAGGGGAAAAGAGTCAACTAGAATCTAGAATTTCTAAACAAGAAGATAAAAACAAACAGCTGAATGACAACCTAAAGGAATTAGATGTTAGTTCACTGCTCTCTTCTGAGAGAGACGAGATTGCTGCTTATAATGTCCAGATTAAGGAAAATATTGAACAGTTCAGAAAAGAGTTCCAGGAGCTGAATATGGAAAATGATGCCATGAAAACTTCCTTTGCTGATGCACTAAAGGGGAATGTGGCAGTAAAAGAGGCTGTAAAGGTGGTGGCACTGGAAAACATACAAACAGTTGACTATAAAAAGACAGTAATCGAAAAAAAGAAAGACGTTTTGATGGAAAGGGCAAACCCACTCATCAGACAGGCACTTGATAAGGAGAAGACAGTGGTAATCTCAGGCATAAGCGAGTCCCAGGAGCCAACATGGCAGGGGAGACTTGGAGAAAATAAAGCTAGGGTTGTGGACCTGATAAGAAAGCTTGGAGTAGTTTGTGGTCCTGAGGATATTGTAAACATACACCAACTAGGTAAATATTCGAGGGAAGGAAAGCCGACACCAACAAAAGTAACCTTTGAGAGAGGGGAAACATGTAGGGAAATATTGGTGAGAAAAAAAGTCTAAAAGACCTTCAAGAATTCAAAGAAGTGTTCATTAGACGATACAGACCACAGGAAGAGATGGGAAAGATAAAAAACTTGTTGCAAGAGGCAAGAAGGTTAAATGATGAAAGAAATGAAGAACAGAAGAAAAATTTTCGTTACAGAGTTCTTCCAGACAAAGGGGAGATAAAGAAGATAATGACAGAAGATCAGGGGATGGGGCCTCATTAAGATTGTTATACACAAATGCTGATGGATTAGCTGGTAAGGCAGTAGAATTAAAAGATAGGATTCACAACAGTAAGGCAGATATAGTAGCAATTACAGAGACTAAGTTGAGTGAGGACATAAACAGTGTCACAGTTTTTCCTAAGGGCTTCAGAATACTAAGGGTTGAAAGATCTGAGAGGACTGGTGGAGGGATAGCACTGCTCATAAGTGAAAGGATTCAAGTCGAAGAAATAAACTTGGCTATAGAAAGTGAGTTCAAGGAATTTCTTGTTGCTCGCATAAATACTGGGTCAGAGAGCATTATAATAACTGTTGTATACAACCCACCAAGAAACCAAAATAGGCTTGAAGTTTATGAGGAAAGTCATATAGGTACTATTGAAGTCATAAACTCAGTTCTTAACATGGCACGGGAAAAAAAATGTAGGATTTTGATTATGGGAGACTTTAATCATAAAGAGATAGATTGGATAAATCTTGACCCACACAGTGGTGAGGACTCATTCGGGGCAAGATTCCTAGATTGCGTACAAGGGAATTTCCTACACCAACATGTAATGGAACCAACAAGGGCCAGGGGTGGGGATGAGCCATCACTACTTGATCTAGTGTTCACAGATAATGTGTTGGATATTGAAAAAATTGAGTATGAACCACCAATTGGAAAGAGTGACCACTGTGTGTTGTTGATGGAGTATATCATTGAAGATATTTTTCCTGAGAGTAGAGGCACTGAGGACATGAGGAGGAACTATCCAAAAGGAGATTACATCAAAATGAATGAGCTTTTTGCAGTTATTGACTGGAGAACCTTATTTTACAACAAATCTGTACAAGAAATGTATGACATCTTTTGTGAGAAATATGGGAAGATAGTAGATTGCTGCATACCTGTCACCAAAGTAGGTGTAATTCATACCAGAGAGAAATGGTTCGATAATGGGTGTAAAAGAGCTAAGGAGTGGAGAGACAAATGCTGGAAAAGGTATAGGAGGAGAAAAAACATAAATGCATGGCAAACCTACAAAAGAGCAAGAAATGACTACCTAAGTAAAAGGAAAGAGGCAGAGAGAGACTATGAGAGGGACATCACCAGGAAGGCTAAAGAAAATCCCAAGCTTTTCCACAGCTTTATCAGAGGAAAACTGAAGGTAAACGAACAGGTTTTAAGGCTAAAGAGAGCGGATGGAAGCATCACTGAGACGGATGAAGAGATCTGCAAAGAATTGAACAAGGAATTTCAGTCAGTATTTACAGTAGAAAATACCCCACCCCCTCAGATTGCAGTGATAGAAGCTCAAGGGCCGGTATTAGAGAACATCAACCCTACAGCCACAGAGGTATGCAGAGCGCTGATGGATTTAGATGTTCATAAAGCTACAGGTCCTGATGACATATCCCCTCATGTGCTTCAAAAATGCGCAAACACAATATCAGTGGCACTAAGTATCATATTTAAGGAGTCACTGGAGTCGGGGGAGATTCCAAGATGCTGGAAACAAGCAAATGTGATACCTATCTTCAAAAAGGGAAGGAGGGATACGGCTCTGAACTATAGACCAGTTTCCTTGACCAGCATAGTTTGCAAAGTTATGGAGAAACTACTAAGGAAACATATCTCTCTTCACTTGGAATCCTTCAACTTTTTGTCAGTGAGGCAACATGGCTTCAGAGAAGGTAGATCAACAGTAACAAACTTATTAGAATTTTATGATGAGGTAAGACAAATATTACAAGAAAGAGAGGGCTGGGCAGATTGCATATTCCTAGACTTCCAGAAAGCGTTTGACACTGTTCCACATGGGAGACTTATTAGGAAGCTGCAATCAATGGCTAGAATAGGCGTAAATGTTTTGGAATGGATAAAAACTTACTTAGAAGGAAGGGAACAGAGGGTTAGAGTAAGACACTCAGTGGATGAATGGAGAAGAGTTACTAGTGGAGTTCCACAGGGTTCAGTTTTAGGGCCACTTTTGTTCCTTGTATATGTAAATGACCTACCAGAGTCTGTAAATTCATTCATGAATATGTTTGCAGATGATGCAAAGATTGTGAAGAAAGTAAAAAACGAGAACAATGGTAGAGAACTTCAGGAGGATCTAAATAATCTGCATGAGTGGTCAGAAAAGTGGCTAATGAAATTCAATACTTCAAAATGTAAGGTAATGAGAATGGGTACAAGTGCAAGAAGGCCCAAGCTTGACTACTCGGTGGCTGGAGTACAACTTCAAGAGACAGAAAATGAGAGAGATCTAGGAGTAAACATACTGGCAGATTTGTCTCCAGAAATACATATAAATGGCATAGTAAGGGCAGCATGTGCATTCTTATCAAATGTTAGGGTAGCCTTCAGGCACATGGACAAGGAAATGTTCAGAAATATTTATGTAACCTATGTGAGGCCAAAACTCGAATATGCAGCCCCCTTTTGGAATCCGCACTTGAAAAGGCACATAGCTAAGCTTAAAAAAGTTCAAAGACATGCCACGAAACTGGTGCCAGAAATACGCAATCTCAGTTATGATGAGAGGCTGAGGGAATTAGACTTACCATCACTCGAAGCTAGAAGAGTGAGGGGGGATATGGTGACAGTCTTTAAATTCCTTCATGCTTATGATAGAGTGGATAGTGATCGATATTTTTATATGGCTGGCTCTAGATCAAGAGGTCATAGTTTGAAGCTTCGTAAGAAAACTTCTTTGCAGGATGTAAGGAAATACTTTTTCAGTGTAAGAGTAGTTGATAATTGGAATTGGGTAAGCGAGGAGGTAGTTAATGCTATCTCAATCCATAGTTTTAAGGACAGGTATGATAAGTATCACTAAGTATAAAATGGAACCGATGAGGAGACGGGAAGATACGAGCTTTGGGCTCTTTCCCGTAAACACAATTAGATAATCACAATTAGGTAATCGCACACACACACACACGCACACACACACACACACACACACGCACACACACACACACACACACAAACACACACACACACACACACACACACACACACACACACACACACACACACACACACACACACACACACACA
>JAXCGZ010018869.1:12500-25000 GCA_037179515.1 Halocaridina rubra | reverse complement strand
ATATATATATATATATATATATATATATATATATATATATATATATGTATATGGCTGGATCATTGCCTAATTGTGCTTACGGGAAAGAGCCCAAAGCTCGTATCTTCCCGTCTCCTCATCGGTTCCATTTTATACTTAGTGATACTTATCATATCTGTCCTTAAAACTATGGATTGAGATAGCATTAACTACCTCCTCGCTTACCCAATTCCAATTATCAATTACTCTTACACTGAAAGAGTATTTCCTTACATCCTGCAAAGAAGTTTTCTTACGAAGCTTCAAACTATGACCTCTAGTTCTAGAGCCAGCCATATCAAAATATCGATCCCTATCCACTCTATCATAACCATGAAGGAATTTAAAGACTGTCACCATATCCCCCCTCACTCTTCTAGCTTCGAGTGATGGTAAGTCTCATTCCCTCAGCCTCTCATCATAACTGAGATTGCGTATTTCTGGCACCAGTTTCGTGGCATGTCTTTGAACTTTTTCAAGCTTAGCTATGTGCTTTTTCAAGTGCGGATTCCAAAAGGGGGCTGCATATTCGAGTTTTGGCCTCACATAGGTTACATAAATATTTCTGAACATTTCCTTGTCCATGTGCCTGAAGGCTACCCTTACATTTGATAAGAATGCATATGCTGCCCTTACTATGCCATTTATATGTATTTCTGGAGACAAATCCGCCAGTATGTTTACTCCTAGCTCTCTCTCATTTTCTGTCTCTTGAAGTTGTACTCCAGCCACCGAGTAGTCAAGCTTGGGCCTTCTTGCACTTGTACCCATTCTCATTACCTTACATTTTGAAGTATTGAATTTCATTAGCCACTTTTCTGACCACTCATGCAGATTATTTAGATCCTCCTGAAGTTCTCTACCATTGTTCTCGTTTTTTACTTTCTTCACAATCTTTGCATCATCTGCAAACATATTCATGAATGAACTTACAGACTCTGGTAGGTCATTTACATATACAAGGAACAAAAGTGGCCCTAAAACTGAACCCTGTGGAACTCCACTACTAACTCTTCTCCATTCAGACACTGAGTGTCTTACTCTAACCCTCTGTTCCCTTCCTTCTAAGTAAGTTTTTATCCATTCCAAAATATTTCCACCTATTCTAGCCATTGATTGCAGCTTCCTAATAAGTCTCCCATGTGGAACAGTGTCAAACGCTTTCTGGAAGTCTAGGAATATGCAATCTGCCCAGCCCTCTCTTTCCTATAAGATTTGGCTTACCTCATCATAAAATTCTAGTAAGTTTCTTACTGTTGATCTACCTTCTCTGAAGCCATGTTGCCTCACTGACAAAAAGTTGAAGGATTCCAAGTGAAGAGAGATATGATTCCTTAGTAGTTTCTCCATAACTTTGCAAACTATGCTGGTCAAGGAAACTGGTCTATAGTTCAGAGCCGTATCCTTCCTTCCCTTTTTGAAGATAGGTATCACATTTGCTTGTTTCCAGCATCTTGGAATCTCCCCCGACTCCAGTGACTCCTTAAATATGATACTTAGTGCCACTGATATTGTGTTTGCGCATTTTTAAGCACATGAGGGGATATGTCATCAGGACCTGTAGCTTTATGAACATCTAAATCCATCAGCGCTTTGCATACTTCTGTGGCTGTAAGGTTGATGTTCTCTAATACCGGCCCTTGAGCTTCTATCACTGCAATCTGAGGGGGTGGGGTATTTTCTACTGTAAATACTGACTGAAACTCCTTGTTCAATTCTTTGCAGATCTCCTCATCCGTCTCAGTGATGCTTCCATCCGCTCTCTTTAGCCTTAAAACCTGTTCTTTTACCTTCAGTTTTCCTCTGATAAAGCTGTGGAAAAGCTTGGGATTTTCTTTAACCTTCCTGGTGATGTCCCTCTCATAGTCTCTCTCTGCCTCTCTCCTTTTGCTTAGGTAGTCATTTCTTGCTCTTTGGTAGGTTTGCCATGCATTTATGTTTTTTCTCCTCCTATGCCTTTTCCAGCATTTGTCTCTCCACTCCTTAGCTCTTTTACACCCATTATCGAACCATTTCTCTCTGGCATGAATTACACCTACTTTGGTGACAGGTATGCAGCAATCTATTATCTTCCCAAAACCATGAAAGAATTTAAAAACCGTCAACATATCCCCCCTTCCTTCAAACTTCAAATGACGGTAAATGTAACGCCCTCAGCCTCTCCTCATAACAGATATTGTTTATCTCTGAGAATGAATGCCTTGATTTTTTATTTTTATTTATATGTTTTTCAAGTGCAATTTCCTAAAGGGTGCTGCATACTAAAGCTTTTGACTCACATAAGTTACATAAACATTTCTGAAGATTTCCTTGTCCATGTGTTTGAAGGCCAATTTTACATCTGCTTAAAAAAGAAAAACCATATGCTGCCTTTCCTATACTATTTATATGCATTTAAAGGAACAAATCTGCCAATACGTTTACCCCACTAACTCTCTCGTTTTTTGTCTCTTGAGATTCTACACCTATTTCTCTCGTGCTCATTATCATTGTCTTACATTCTGAAGTATTAAATTTCATTAGCAAATATTTTGACCACTCGTACAGGATATTTTGGTGTCTTCCTGAAGTTCTCTATAATATTTCTCACCTTTTACTCTCTTCTCCATCTTTGCATCATCTGCAAACATTTTCAAAAATGCATTTACAGACTGCGGTCTGTCAATTTCATATATAAATAACAAAAATGGACCCAAACCTGATCCCCGTGGAACCCCCCACTAAACTTCCTCCTGTTAGACATTATGTGTGTTATTGTAACCCTCTGTCCCTTTCCTTTGATGTAAGTTTTTATCCACTTCAAGACATTTCGGCCTATTCTTACCATTTCTTGCATCTTCTTAATAAGTCTCGCATGTGGGAATGAATCAAATGCCTTCTGAGAATCTAACAATATGCTATCTTCCCAGCCATCTTTTGTAAGATAAAGCTTACTTCATCAGAAAATTCTAGTATTTATGTTGCTGAAGAATTGCCTTCTCTGAAGCCACGTTGTTGCACTGACAAAAGGCAGGACTCCAAGTGAGAAGAGATGCATTTTCATAGTACTTTCTCCATAACTTTGCAACTATGCTGGTCAAGGAAATAGGCCTATGGTTTAGAGCTGCTTCCCATTTTGAAAATAGGTACTAAGTTCGCTTGTTTCCATCATCTTGGAATCTCCCCAGATTCCAGCATGATGTGATTACCTAATTGTGATTATCTAATTGTGTTTACGGGAAAGAGCCCAAAGCTCGTATCTTCCCGTCTCCTCATCGGTTCCATTTTATACTTAGTGATAATTATCATACCTGTCCTTAAAACTATGGATTGAGATAGCATTAACTACCTCCTCGCTTACCCAATTCCAATTATCAACTACTCTTACACTGAAAAAGTATTTCCTTACATCCTGCAAAGAAGTTTTCTTACGAAGCTTCAACCTATGACCTCTAGTTCTAGAGCCAGCCATATCAAAATATCGATCCCTATCCACTCTATCATAACCATGAAGAAATTTAAAGACTGTCACCATATCCCCCCTCACTCTTCTAGCTTCAAGTGATGGTAAGTCTAATTCCCTCAGCCTCTCATCATAACTGAGATTGCGTATTTCTGGCACCAGTTTCGTGGCATGTCTTTGAACTTTTTCAAGCTTAGCTATGTGCTTTTTCAAGTGCTGATTCCAAAAGGGGGCTGCATATTCGAGTTTTGGCCTCACATAGGTTACGTAAATATTTCTAAATATTTCCTTGTCCATGTGCCTGAAGGCTACCCTTACATTTGATAAGAATGCATATGCTGCCCTTACTATGCCATTTATATGTATTTCTGGAGACAAATCTACCAGTATGTTTACTCCTAGATCTCTCTCATTTTCTGTCTCTTGAAGTTGTACTCCAGCCACCGAGTAGTCAAGCTTGGGCCTTCTTGCACTTGTACCCATTCTCATTACCTTACATTTTGAAGTAGTGAATTTCATTAGCCACTTTTCTGACCACTCATGCAGATTATTTAGATCCTCCTGAAGTTCTCTACCATTGTTCTCGTGTGATTACCTAATTGTGATTACCTAATTGTGTTTACGGGAAAGAGCCCAAAGCTCGTATCTTCCCGTCTCCTCATCGGTTCCATTTTATACTTAGTGATACTTATCATACCTGTCCTTAAAACTATGGATTGAGATAGCATTAACTACCTCCTCGCTTACCCAATTCCAATTATCAACTACTCTTACACTGAAAAAGTATTTCCTTACATCCTGCAAAGAAGTTTTCTTACGAAGCTTCAACCTATGACCTCTAGTTCTAGAGCCAGCCATATCAAAATATCGATCCCTATCCACTCTATCATAACCATGAAGAAATTTAAAGACTGTCACCATATCCCCCCTCACTCTTCTAGCTTCAAGTGATGGTAAGTCTAATTCCCTCAGCCTCTCATCATAACTGAGATTGCGTATTTCTGGCACCAGTTTCGTGGCATGTCTTTGAACTTTTTTAAGCTTAGCTATGTGCTTTTTCAAGTGCTGATTCCAAAAGGGGGCTGCATATTCGAGTTTTGGCCTCACATAGGTTACGTAAATATTTCTAAATATTTCCTTGTCCATGTGCCTGAAGGCTACCCTTACATTTGATAAGAATGCATATGCTGCCCTTACTATGCCATTTATATGTATTTCTGGAGACAAATCTACCAGTATGTTTACTCCTAGATCTCTCTCATTTTCTGTCTCTTGAAGTTGTACTCCAGCCACCGAGTAGTCAAGCTTGGGCCTTCTTGCACTTGTACCCATTCTCATTACCTTACATTTTGAAGTAGTGAATTTCATTAGCCACTTTTCTGACCACTCATGCAGATTATTTAGATCCTCCTGAAGTTCTCTACCATTGTTCTCGTGTGATTACCTAATTGTGATTACCTAATTGTGTTTACGGGAAAGAGCCCAAAGCTCGTATCTTCCCGTCTCCTCATCGGTTCCATTTTATACTTAGTGATACTTATCATACCTGTCCTTAAAACTATGGATTGAGATAGCATTAACTACCTCCTCGCTTACCCAATTCCAATTATCAACTACTCTTACACTGAAAAAGTATTTCCTTACATCCTGCAAAGAAGTTTTCTTACGAAGCTTCAACCTATGACCTCTAGTTCTAGAGCCAGCCATATCAAAATATCGATCCCTATCCACTCTATCATAACCATGAAGAAATTTAAAGACTGTCACCATATCCCCCCTCACTCTTCTAGCTTCAAGTGATGGTAAGTCTAATTCCCTCAGCCTCTCATCATAACTGAGATTGCGTATTTCTGGCACCAGTTTCGTGGCATGTCTTTGAACTTTTTCAAGCTTAGCTATGTGCTTTTTCAAGTGCTGATTCCAAAAGGGGGCTGCATATTCGAGTTTTGGCCTCACATAGGTTACGTAAATATTTCTAAATATTTCCTTGTCCATGTGCCTGAAGGCTACCCTTACATTTGATAAGAATGCATATGCTGCCCTTACTATGCCATTTATATGTATTTCTGGAGACAAATCTACCAGTATGTTTACTCCTAGATCTCTCTCATTTTCTGTCTCTTGAAGTTGTACTCCAGCCACCGAGTAGTCAAGCTTGGGCCTTATTGCACTTGTACCCATTCTCATTACCTTACATTTTGAAGTAGTGAATTTCATTAGCCACTTTTCTGACCACTCATGCAGATTATTTAGATCCTCCTGAAGTTCTCTACCATTGTTCTCGTGTGATTACCTAATTGTGATTACCTAATTGTGTTTACGGGAAAGAGCCCAAAGCTCGTGTCTTCCCGTCTCCTCATCGGTTCCATTTTATACTTAGTGATACTTATCATACCTGTCCTTAAAACTATGGATTGAGATAGCATTAACTACCTCCTCGCTTACCCAATTCCAATTATCAACTACTCTTACACTGAAAAAGTATTTCCTTACATCCTGCAAAGAAGTTTTCTTACGAAGCTTCAAACTATGACCTCTAGTTCTAGAGCCAGCCATATCAAAATATCGATCCCTATCCACTCTATCATAACCATGAAGGAATTTAAAGACTGTCACCATATCCCCCCTCACTCTTCTAGCTTCGAGTGATGGTAAGTCTAATTTCCTCAGCCTCTCATCATAACTGAGATTGCGTATTTCTGGCACCAGTTTCGTGGCATGCCTTTGAACTTTTTCAAGCTTAGCTATGTGCTTTTTCAAGTGCGGATTCCAAAAGGGGGCTGCATATTCGAGTTTTGGCCTCACATAGGTTACATAAATATTTCTGAACATTTCCTTGTTCATGTGCCTGAAGGCTACCCTTACATTTGATAAGAATGCATATGCTGCCCTTACTATGCCATTTATATGTATTTCTGGAGACAAATCTGCCAGTATGTTTACTCCTAGATCTCTCTCATTTTCTGTCTCCTGAAGTTGCACTCCAGCCACCGAGTAGTCAAGCTTGGGCCTTCTTGCACTTGTACCCATTCTCATTACCTTACATTTTGAAGTATTGAATTTCATTAGCCACTTTTCTGACCACTCATGCAGATTATTTAGATCCTCCTGAAGTTCTCTACCATTGTTCTCGTTTTTTACTTTCTTCACAATCTTTGCATCATCTGCAAACATATTCATGAATGAATTTACAGACTCTGGTAGGTCATTTACATATACAAGGAACAAAAGTGGCCCTAAAACTGAACCCTGTGGAACTCCACTACTAACTCATCTCCATTCAGACACTGAGTGTCTTACTCGAACCCTCTGTTCCCTTCCTTCTAAGTAAGTTTTTATCCATTCCAAAACATTTCCACCTATTCTAGCCATTAATTGCAGCTTCCTAATAAGTCTCCCATGTGGAACAGTGTCAAACGCTTTCTGGAAGTCTAGGAATATGCAATCTGCCCAGCCCTCTCTTTCCTGTAAGATTCGGCTTACCTCATCATAAAATTCTAATAAGTTTGTTACTGTTGATCTACCTTCTCTGAAGCCATGTTGCCTCACTGACAAAAAGTTGAAGGATTCCAATTGAAGAGAGATATGTTTCCTTAGTAGTTTCTCCATAACTTTGCAAACTATGCTGGTCAAGGAAACTGGTCTATAGTTCAGAGCCGTATCCCTCCTTCCCTTTTTGAAGATAGGTATCACATTTGCTTGTTTCCAGCATCTTGGAATCTCCCCCGACTCCAGTGACTCCTTAAATATGATACTTAGTGCCACTGATATTGTGTTTGCGCATTTTTGAAGCACATGAGGGGATATGTCATCAGGACCTGTAGCTTTATGAACATCTAAATCCATCAGCGCTTTGCATACCTCTGTGGCTGTTAGGTTGATGTTCTCTAATACTGGCCCTTGAGCTTCTATCACTGCAATCTGAGGGGGTGGGGTATTTTCTACTGTAAATACTGACTGAAATTCCTTGTTCAATTCTTTGCAGATCTCTTCATCCGTCTCAGTAATGCTTCCATCCGCTCTCTTTAGCCTTAAAACCTGTTCGTTTACCTTCAGTTTTCCTCTGATAAAGATGTGGAAAAGCTTGGGATTTTCTTTAGCCTTCCTGGTGATATCCCTCTCATAGTCTCTCTCTGCCTCTCTCCTTTTACTTAGGTAGTCATTTCTTGCTCTTTTTTAGGTTTGCCATGCATTTATGTTTTTTCTCCTCCTATACCTTTTCCAGCATTTGTCTCTCCACTCCTTAGCTCTTTTATACCCATTATCGAACCATTTCTCTCTGGCATGAATTACACCTACTTTGGTGACAGGTATGCAGCAATCTACTATCTTCCCATATTTCTCACAAAAGATGTCATACATTTCTTGTACAGATTTGTTGTAAAATAAGGTTCTCCAGTCAATAACTGCAAAATGCTCATTCATTTTGATGTAATCTCCTTTTGGATAGTTCCTCCTCATGTCCTCAGTGCCTCTACTCTCAGGAAGAATATCTTCAATGATATACTCCATCAACAACACACAGTGGTCACTCTTTCCAATTGGTGGTTCATACTCAATATTTTCAATATCCAACACATTATCTGTGAATACTAGATCAAGTAGTGATGGCTCATCCCCACCCCTGGCCCTTGTTGGTTCCATTACATGTTGGTGTAGGAAATTCCCTTGTACGCAATCTAGGAATCTTGCCCCGAATGAGTCCTCACCACTGTGTGGGTCAAGATTTATCCAATCTATCTCTTTATGATTAAAGTCTCCCATAATCAAAATCCTACATTTTTTTTCCCGTGCCATGTTAATAACTGAGTTTATGACTTCAATAGTACCTATATGACTTTCCTCATAAACTTCAAGCCTATTTTGGTTCCTTGGTGGGTTGTATACAACAGTTATTATAATGCTCTCTGACCCAGTATTTATGCGAGCAACAAGAAATTCCTTGAACTCACTTTCTATAGCCAAGTTTATTTCTTCGACTTGAATCCTTTCACTTATGAGCAGTGCTATCCCTCCACCAGTCCTCTCAGATCTTTCAACCCTTAGTATTCTGAAGCCCTTAGGAAAAACTGTGACACTGTTTATGTCCTCACTCAACTTAGTCTGTAATTGCTACTATATCTGCCTTACTGTTGTGAATCCTATCTTTTAATTCTACTGCCTTACCAGCTAATCCATCAGCATTTGTGTATAACAATCTTAATGAGGCCCCATCCCCCTGATCTTCTGTCATTATCTTCTTTATCTCCCCTTTGTCTGGAAGAACTCTGTAATGAAAATTTTTCTTCTCTTCTTCATTTCTTTCATCATTTAACCTTCTTGCCTCTTGCAACAAGTTTTTGATCTTTCCCATCTCTTCCTGTGTTCTGTATCGTCTAATGAACACTTGTTTGAATTCTTGAAGGTCTTTTAGACTTTTTTTTCTCACCAATATTTCCCTACATGTTTCCCCTCTCTCAAAGGTTACTTTTGTTGGTGTCGGCTTTCCTTCCCTCGAATATTTACCTAGTTGGTGTATGTTTACAATATTCTCAGTGCTTACGGGAAAGAGCGCTATGTTTGTAACTTCCTGTCTCCTAATCGGTTCCATATTTATACTCAATAATGCTTATCCTTTTTGTCCTTAAAATATATGATTGCATTTATCATTTGGTGTTTCCTCGCTCAGCGAATTCCAGTTATCCACTACTGTTACACTAGGAAATTGTTTCCTTACATCCTGTAAAGAAGCTTTCGTGAGAAGTTTGAAGCCATGGCCTTTAGTTTTAGACTCACAATATCAAAGTACTACTTGCTATCCACTCTGTAAAGCCATGAAGGAATTTTAAATCCCTCATGATATTTCCACTTTTCCTTCTAGCTTCATATGATTGCAAGTCTAACTCCCTCTGCCTATCCCCATAACTGAGATTACTTATCTCTGGCACCAGCTGTGTAGCATGTCTTTAAGCTTTCTCCAGTTCATTAAAATGTTTTTTTCAAGTGGGGATTCCAGAAGGGGGCTGCATATTAAAGCTTTGGCCTCACATTACTCACGTATATAATTCTGAATATTTCCATGTAAATCTTCCTGAAGGCCACCCTTGTGATAGCCAAGAAAACATTTGCTGTCTTTACTGAATCATTTATATGCAATGCCGGAGACAAATCATACAGTGCCTTTACTCCTAGATCTCTTTTGTTCTTTGTCTCTCGATTTTCTGCGCCAGTATTGAGAAATCAAACTTAGGCCTTCTTAAACTCTGGACCATTCTCATTGCTGTACATTTTAAAGTATTGAATCTCAATATTCACTTGTGTGACAACCAATATTCAGGTCTTCCTAAAGTTATTTACCATTATTCTCATCTTTTGCTTTCTTCACAATAATTGTATGATTTGCAAATATGCTTAATGTAAATTTACTCAATGTGATTACCTAATTGTGATTATCTAATTGTGTTTACGGGAAAGAGCCCAAAGCTCGTATCTTCCCGTCTCCTCATCGGTTCCATTTTATACTTAGTGATACTTATCATACCTGTCCTTAAAACTATGGATTGAGATAGCATTAACTACCTCCTCGCTTAGCCAATTCCAATTATCAACTACTCTTACACTGAAAAAGTATTTCCTTACATCCTGCGAAGAAGTTTTCTTACGAAGCTTCAAACTATGACCTCTAGTTCTAGAGCCAGCCATATCAAAATATCGATCCCTATCCACTCTATCATAACCATGAAGAAATTTAAAGACTGTCACCATATCCCCCCTCACTCTTCTAGCTTCGAGTGATGGTAAGTCTAATTCCCTCAGCCTCTCATCATAACTGAGATTGCGTATTTCTGGCACCAGTTTCGTGGCATGTCTTTGAACTTTTTCAAGCTTAGCTATGTGCTTTTTCAAGTGCGGATTCCAAAAGGGGGCTGCATATTCGAGTTTTGGCCTCACATAGGTTACATAAATATTTCTGAACATTTCCTTGTTCATGTGCCTGAAGGCTACCCTTACATTTGATAAGAATGCATATGCTGCCCTTACTATGCCATTTATATGTATTTCTGGAGACAAATCTGCCAGTATGTTTACTCCTAGATCTCTCTCATTTTCTGTCTCTTGAAGTTGTACTCCAGCCACCGAGTAGTCAAGCTTGGGCCTTCTTGCACTTGTACCCATTCTCATTACCTTACATTTTGAAGTATTGAATTTCATTAGCCACTTTTCTGACCACTCATGCAGATTATTTAGATCCTCCTGAAGTTCTCTACCATTGTTCTCGTTCTTTACTTTCTTCACAATCTTTGCATCATCTGCAAACATATTCATGAATGAATTTACAGACTCTGATAGGTCATTTACATATACAAGGAACAAAAGTGGCCCTAAAACTGAACCCTGTGGAACTCCACTACTAACTCTTCTCCATTCAGACACTGAGTGTCTTACTCTAACCCTCTGTTCCCTTCCTTCTAAGTAAGTTTTTATCCATTCCAAAACATTTCCACCTATTCTAGCCATTGATTGCAGCTTCCTAATAAGTCTCCCATGTGGAACAGTGTCAAACGCTTTCTGGAAGTCTAGGAATATGCAATCTGCCCAGCCCTCTCTTTCCTGTAAGATTTGGGTATGTGTGTGTGTGTGGGTGTGGATGTGTGTGATTACCTAATTGTGATTACCTAATTGTGTTTACGGGAAAGAGCTAAAAGCTCGTATCTTCCCGTCTCCTCGTCGGTTCCATTTTATACTTAGTGATACTTATCATAAATGTCCTTAAAACTATTGATTGAGATAGCATTAACCACCTCCTCGCTTACCCAATTCCAATTATCAACTACTCTTACACTGAAAAAGTATTTCCTTACATCCTGCAAAGAAGTTTTCTTACGAAGCTTCAAACTATGACCTCTAGTTCTAGAGCCAGCCATATCAAAATATCGATCCCTATCCACTCTATCACAACCATGAAGGAATGTAAAGACTATCACCATATCTCCCCTCAATCTTCTAACTTCGAGTGATGGCAAGCTAATTCCCTCAGCCTCTCATCATAACTGAGATTGCGTATTTCTGGCACCAGTTTCGTGGCATGTCTTTGAACTTTTTCAAGCTTAGCTATGTGCTTTTTAAAGTGCGGATTCCAAAAGGGGGCTGCATATTCGAGTTTTGGCCTCACATTGGTTACATAAATATTTCTGAACATTTCCTTGTCCATGTGCCTGAAGGCTACCCTTACATATGTTAAGAATGCATATGCTGCCCTTACTATGCCATTTATATGTATTTCTGGAGACAAATCTGCTAGTATGTTTACCCCTAGGTCTCTCTCATTTTCTGTCTCTTGAAGTTGTACTTCAACCACAGAGTAGTCAAGCTTGGGCCTTCTTGCACTTGTACCCATTCTCATTACCTTACATTTTGAAGTATTGAATTTCATTAGCCACTTTTCTGACCACTCGTGTAGACTATTTAGATCTTCCTGAAGTTCTCTACCATTGTTCTCGTTTCCTACTTTCTTTACAATCTTTGCATTTACTGCAAACATATTCCTTGCCCCTAACCTGTATTCGAAATTAGGCCACATAGTCAGAGTGCCAAGGCACTGCCAACCGTTTTACCAAAGGCAGGTCTACAAGAGAAGAGAGAAATCTTTCAGTTAGATGTTGGAGCTAGGAAATGAATACACTCTATTGAATGTCTATGTTCATTTTGCTCTCTCTTCCCAGTCTCACTCTTGGTTTGTTATCACAATTCATTCAAATCCCTGTTATACAGGCATCTACAGTGAAAAAAAAATCATGTGTGTAAACATGAAACATTTTTGTCCCTGACCGGGATTCAAACCTAGGACACATAATCAGTGTGCCAAGACGGTATCATGTGTACCTCCGAAGGTATAAGAGAAAAGGGAAACCTTTCACCTAACTGCTGGAGCTAGGAAGTGAACAAACTCCACTGAATGGTTGTGTTCATATACTCTCTCTCTCTCTCTCTCTCTCTCTCTCTCTCTATATATATATATATATATATATATATATATATATATATATATATATATATATAT
>JAXCGZ010018869.1:7500-10000 GCA_037179515.1 Halocaridina rubra | reverse complement strand
TTGAAGTACTGAGGACCTAGAAATGTGGCAGGATTAGGCCCTGAGATGAAGATAGATACGTTTTTTGAAGGAATAGAGGTTATGAGAATTAGGAAAAGCAGACGGAAGAAGAGAATTCCCGAGTCTGGAGGTAGGTGGAAAGAAGCAGTCGTTGCAACGAGACCAATCCACGAGTTACAAATCTCCACACAGTACTTGTGAGATGAGGCCGCTTGGCAAGTGTTACGCTGCCTCGGCAGTAGGGGAAGGATGCTACTCGCCAACTCATCAGAGCAGTGATGGAAGTAGTAGCGATTGAAAATATGAACGGATGATACCTTACGGTGAAGAGAAAGAAAATCTAGATTATAAGTGAGAGAAGGGTCATTAATGAATCTGACTGCCTTAGATTCAACCCTATCAAGGAAATAAGTATACAAGACCTATATAGACTACAATTAAATGTGAAAAGGAAAAGTAATGATGAAAACAAAACAGAACCCCAAATTTTTTGGATGCAGATTTAGAAATTTCGATTGTGACTCCTCTAAGACAAGTTAGAGGCTATTTGGATATATAATATGTTAATAGACTTGATAGGCCAGGAACTGTTTCTTGGAGGCATTAAGATTAACTTGATTTTGGCTGCTCCACTCAGATACCTTCTGCAAATCAGAGTTTGGCCAACAGAGACCATGCATCAGACTGTCAAAAGCCTTAGAGGTATCAAGGGGGACGACAAAGGATTCCCCATAGTTCCCCAGAGAAGATGACCATACATGAGTAATATAGGGCAAGAGGTCACTTGTGGATCTTGCTTTGCAGAAGCCGTATTGGTGATCAGAGATATACGAGTTAGATTCAAGACATTTTAAGAACTGAGAACTGAGCAAAGTTTCAAAAACTAAAGCAATAGAAGATGTTAGGGCAATAGGTCGGTAGTTTGAAGGAATAGAGCAGTTACCCTTTCTCTGAAACAGGTTGCACTAGAGCATGCTTCCAAGATGAAGGATAGATAGTGGTTGAGAGAATAAGGCCAAAAAGATGGTAAAACATGGGAGCCAGTTCATCTGCAAATTCCTTAAGGAACCTTACAGAGATACCATCAGGACCAGCTACCTTGTTCATCCTTAGCAAGCATAGAGCCTCGTGAAATTTGCGTGAAAAAGGGATAAGGGAGGACATAGGGTTAGAGAGGATCAAAGAATGAGGGGCGGGTGAGCTAGAATCATTCACGGAAGAGTTGGCAGAATAATGAGAGCCAAAGAGAATGAATTTGTCATTGGGAAGGCAAGCTATAAAACCATCAGAACGAATGACAGGGGGAAATCTTAAGATAAAGAAGTTTTTGGAGAGGTTTTTGTCTAAGGATCAGAAACATTTACCAGTGGGAGAGGAGTTAAGGTCATCAAACTTTCCATCTTTTAAGGGAAGCTTTAGACCTTTGAATCTGAGCAGTACAGCAATTCCTAGTTGTAATAAAATTAGAGCGAGTAAATTAGAAGGAGAGGCTTTGTAAGACCGGTGTGCCCGATCCCAGGCTTGAAAAGCCATGGAGCAGGCACAACCAAACCAAGGATTTGATGGAGAAAAAGTTTTCATAGAGGAGGGGATGAACGCCTCCATTCCCGATGTTAAGATCTTCGCAACTTTTAGGGCTACTTAATCAGAGTTGTAGTTATTCCACTGAAAGTCAAAGAGGAAACTACACACTTCACACTGGGTGCGCTCAAAGTGCCAAAGGCGGCCCTGAGTAGGAGGAATTGATAGAGGGGGAACAAATATGGAAGAGATTGAGATCACAGAGTGGTCAGATATATTAAGAGGGGAAAGCACAGAATATGAGTAGTTTGAAGGACTAGAAGTGAGAAAAAGGTCAAGAGTTTTGGCTGCATGTTCGTGTCGACTGGAAACACAAGTAGGATATTTGGTAAACTGCTCCAGATCGTACAGCATTAGAGAAAGCAAAGGCCTCACTTCCTTCCACATTTGTAGGAGAAGAATTAAGCCACTCACGGTCGTGTACACGGAAATCCCCAATATAGAAAACTTCAGCATGTTGGTGATAAGATAGTAAGGACTCATGCTACGAGGGCAAATATTCAAAGAAAGATACAAAGTCAATGGAGTTTGCAGAGCAGTAGCAGAAGCAAAGAAATATAGTGATTGTGGAGAGTTAGATTATAATCCAGAGAACATCAAAGTCAGGCAATTCAAGGTCCATGAGCCTTGCAATAAGTGTGTTAGTGTTGCAGTAGGCAAACACCCCACCTGTGGATCGAAAACTAAAATATAGATTATAGTGAGAGATATGAAATGGGTCAGTGGAAGCATGACTAGACAGCTGGGTATCAGAGAGGAAAATGAGGTTAGGGATGAATGTACCCAAGTGCTGTTCCACAGACGAAAGATTAGACTTTAGGCCATGGATGTTAGAGAACTGAAGTATGAAAGAAGCAGATCTATCAGGAGGTGCGAGGTTTAGGTCAGAGCCATTATGACCACCAGACATGTCCACCCT
>JAXCGZ010018603.1:0-10003 GCA_037179515.1 Halocaridina rubra | reverse complement strand
TCTCTGGGAAGGCCTTTAGGAAATCTTTACATAAGAAGGTGAAGAGCAAGGTTACCTGACATATGAGGGAAAATTTTATGAATAGATGTATTAAACGAATATGCATTTTGTTCCCTTTGCACATATGGTCATTGACACCATATGCCTTATATACAATATTCATTTCATTTCTGGTTGTAAAGGCTCTATATATATGCAGCGAAAATTGTTAAGGAAATACTTGACAACATAGAAACACATCTCACCACCTTGGAAACTTTCGAACCACCAAGGTGATAAAACAAACCAAGAGGTATAACCTCTAACCTACGGGCCGTTCTTTGAACAAGGGCCCGTGCCAACACAAGGTTGGCTTTAACCTCAAACAACAACAACAACATATATATATATATATATATATATATATATATATATATATATATATATATATATATATATATATATATATATATATATATAGAGAGTATTGACAAAATATTACAAAAGTATTACAAAAATATATTAGATTTTTTCTTTTTGCCCAAAATAGCATAAGTAATAGAAACAATATTTTGTCCATCAAAAAAATCTTAGCCTAAAGAACAATACAAATATTCTCACAAACTTACCAACAAAAGTAAATAATCATATTTGTCTTAATGCCTAATTCTGAAATACAGTTAGAAGTATAGAATACATCCAAATATTACAAATTAACCTATACATACAAAAAATCAATGCTTTCCTCATTACAAGGTTGAATCTCTTCCTTATCTGTACAACTTTAGTACTTCATAAATATACTGACACAACTCGGTAATATGAAGCTCTTCATTCAAAAGTGATTGGACACTCAGATAGTTTAACATATTATATTTTTGTCTCACTGGTTGGGAGAAAGGACACTCAATTAGCACATGTTCTTCACTCTGAACTGCCATTTGATCACAAGCACATACTCTCATTTCTCTTGGTGTTCTGCTCCACCTTCCAGTCTCTACACGCAACTCATGAGACATAACTCTTAACCTTGTGAATGCCATTCGCAAATAATCTGGTACAAACTCTTTGCTACTATACACTTTATGTACTGTCAACTGACTATTTAAAATTTGTCTATATGTAAGATATTTTGTGGCACCTTCGGGTTTATTCAGTATTACAGTTTTTATTCCACTTAGAGCAGAAGCTTCCACATTATTTGCAATATATGAATTTAAGAATTGATAAGCAGGTGTATTTTCCCGTCTGCAGATGTCTTTTTTGTTGGATGTTCACCCTTGAGGGTGAGCGGACCTTCCACTTGTGGCCCGCAGGTGGGGTGAGATTTTCTTCGGAGTGTACGTGGTATTCGCTCTTGCTGGCGAATGGGCTTTCCTGTTGGTGAGGAGGTGGGGTGAATTCTTATTGGTGATGATCGGACTTTCCTAATTGGCCCGCAGGTGAGATTGTGCCAAACTGTAAAGATAACGGAGAGCATAAATATTCAGTTGTGAATTATTAGTTTACATCAAACAACATAAATGAATTCCTGTTTTGGGGGAGAGAGAAAGAGTTATTGCATGGCTATCTTGGTGGAGGGTATTGTCTGATAATATTTGATAGACTGTTCATGTGGTTATTTGTTGCTAGTCTGATGATGGAGCTAGCAACCTGAAGGGCATTTGGGTCTTCGCTAGATGTTGCGGGGGCACCAGTTTTCCGTCGAATCTCTGAAAAAGAATCACATTCCAGGATGTAGTGTAGCAGTGGATGTGGTGAGGCTACCTGGCAAAAGGTGCATTCCTTGATGATATTCTCTACTATTTGCCAGGTGCACTTGTACCCGAGTCTCAGACGGTACACATTGACCTCAGTGCTTCGTCGAAGGCTCTTCGGCAGGGTGATACACCGAAGATCAGTGGTGGCTTTGTACCACCAGGTGGAGGGGGAGCCAATGTCTGTGCACAGGTTGTGTTTAGTTATTAAGGTGTTAAGGAGTGACTTGGTGGCTTTATTTTTAATCTGTTGCATCCCAGGAGACAGAGATATCTGGATTTCTGCTCTGAGAGTGGCTTGTTTGGCGGCTTGATCGGCTTCCTCATTTCCCTTGATGCCGACGTGGCTGGGAATGCAGGCAAGAGTGATGGCTTTTCCAAGGCTGGTTATCCTGTGGTAGTGGCTGAGGATGGTCGTGATGATGCGAATATTGTCTCTGAGGAGTGGCTTCTTGATGGCCTGTAAGGCGCCTTTAGAATCAGAGAGAATAAGGGCATGGTCAGCTTCTTGCTGGATGAAGCAGTCAAGGGCGTTGGCTATGGCCACAAGCTCAGTCTGGAGCGATGAGCAGGAGTTTGACAGTCTCCAGGATAGGACGTGGTTTCCAGTGATGAAGGCGGCGGCTGAGGCTCCAGTATCTTGGTTTACTGAACCGTCAGTGTAGTAGACTTGAGAGTTTGGCCTGCTCCAGCTCTGTATTTTGTCCTTATATATGTTTTTAAGGACAAGCGGGTTTACCAAGCTTTTGGGGTTGTCAGGGAGCTCGATCTTTATATCGAGTGGTTGGTCATTCCATGGGGGTGGGCATCTGTATTCAGGAAGCGGTGTGTCTTGTATCTTGGCTAGGATGCTCTCTCTGACTGGCAGTGCTTGCAGGCTAGCGCAGACCTTGGCTGCCCAGGTTCTAGGATGGTGGTTGGGCTGGCGATTGAGGGCTAGATGGAGATTTGTGCCAGCTAGGCATTTATGTTGGGCAGTGGTGGTTTTGGCCACAAGGAGGGTCAGTCTTTGCTGAGCTCTGAGTTTAAGTGGAATGAGTCCCGATTCCATCTGGAGGTTTTCTCTCTTGGTCCACATGGGGGCTCCTAGCATGGTACGTGTGGCGTTGTTTTGAATTACTTCTATTTTGTCCCACTGTCGGTCTTTTAGTAGCCAGAGTGTGGGACAAGCATAGTCAATGAGGCTGCGTATGGCTTGTACATAGAAGGTTCTGAGGACATTAAATGATGCACCATCGTAGAGGCCCGACATCCGACGAAGGATCGCTTGTCGCTGGCTACACCTGTCGCGCAAGTATTGAATTTCTGGTCCAAAGGTTAGTCCTTGGTCGATGATTACACCCAGGTATTGGTGTTTGGTAACCCAGTCCACAGGTTCATTACCTATGACCAGATTAGTGTCTGGTCTCCACTGGTGGATGGGAAGGGCCTTGGTTTTGCGGGCATTGATTCTTACTCCAAGGGAGATGGAGGCTCGGTGAATCTTGGTGAGGCAGCGCTGTGTCTTGTTAGAGTTTCTGTGTCCTATTGTGACAAGGGCAAAGTCGTCCGCATAGTTGAAGAGTTTGGCTCCATGCGGTAGTGCGATGTGCATGAGTTTTTCCATGAGACAATTAAATAGGAAGGGGCTAAGGATTCCACCTTGGGGGGTCCCATTTTCGTGGTTTTTGTAGGTGGAGTAGTGCCCATCTACTTTGACTCGTGCACTACGATTTTGTAGACTCTGCTTGATCCACGAGAGAAGGTTACCTTTGATCTGCTTGGATACGAGAGCAGAGAGTATTGCCGGCACATTGGCTAGTTCAAAGGCCTTCTCTAGGTCTAGAAAAACAATGTAACCACGGCTGTTGTTGAGAAATGATAGCATGGAGGCTATGCATTCTGAGGTGCCTAAGCCAGGCTGGTAGGCAAACATGTTTTCTGGGAAGGGTGGGCATTTCCAGCGGACTCTGTTAAGTACCATCTTTTCTGCCGTCTTGCTCAGGCAGCTTAGGAGGGAGATGGGGCGAGGGTTGTCAGGGTCCTGTGGTTTTGGGATGGGCTGAATGTCTGCTCTGTTCCATGAGGCTGGTCTGATTCTTCGTGTGTATGTCAAATTGATCAGAGAGAGTAGAGCAAGCTCCCCTTGGGGCCCCATTTTTTGGATCATTGTGTATGTTATTCTGTCGGCACCTGGGGCTGTGTTCTTAGAGCTTTTGCTTACTCTTAGTAGCTCAGTCAGGGAGAATGGAGCATCTGTTTCATCTTCAGTGTTGATGGCCTCTTCTATTTCTTCCCATCTTGCAGTGGTGAGGTCCTGGAGTGTTGCTCTGGTGGTGATGGGGAGCTGGTTAGAGCTTGCTCTATCCGCGAATTTGATGGCGAGTTCTTCTGCTGCCCTGCTAGGATCCCTGTGGGGGGTGATTTTAGGAGGTTTTCCTTTAGCAAAGGAGTTGATGCTCCTCCACATCTGGCCCACAGAGGTGTGAGCATCTAGGTTGGAACACCACTCTAGCCATTTATTCCTCTTGATGTTGCGAGTCTCTTCATGGACATGTTGTTTGACTGCCTGGAGAGTGCGGTAGGAGTCTTCAGTGCGACGTTTCCTGTGCATTTTCCGAATGACGTTGAGCCGGTGGTTGAGTTCTTTAACTCTGTCACAGTAATACCATCTGTCCCGATGAGTGGTGTGTTGTGGTTTGCAGAGGGGTATGGAGGAGTTTGCTGCAGCTTGCAGGGCATTGACTAGCTCGGCCTCTGCTTGGTCGATGTCTTCAGATGGTACGTAGGCTGAAAACCAATTGCTGAGGTGCTCCTGGAATCGGCCCCAGTCGGCCTTCTTGAAATTCCATCGAGGGGGAGGAGCAGGGATTTGGAAGATTTCAGGAATTGGCAGTGTGAGATGGATCCCATAGTGGTCGCTTGTGACCAGGGGATGAACTCTCCATGTGGGGTCCTGCTTTAGGGAATTGGAGACAAAGGTGAGGTCCAGTATTCCACCTCTGTCGTGTGTTGGCTCATGATCGTTGAGCAGGGAGACATCTTCTTGGTCATTCAGCAGGCTCATGATGTGTCTGCCTGCAGCACAGGGGCGCTCATACCTGAATCTTGGGTGGTGCGCGTTGAAGTCGCCTCCTATTACCAAGTCACGATGACTGGTTAGCCCGAAGAGGGTAGTCAGGTCTAAGCTACCTTTCCGTGGTCTGTAAATGTTGTACAGGTCTATGCAGCTGCCTTGAAGTTGGATGTTAACAGCGAGGACGTCGACATCTTCGCCACAGCAGACCGGTCGGGTTATTTCCTTTGCTAATAGGTTTTTCCTGATGAAGGTGGCGCTGCCTCTGTTCTCCCCTGGAGACCAGTGCTGGTAGAATCCATTGTATCCTGAGATTTTTGGAGGGTGTTGCTCTGTGCACAGGGTTTCTTGAACCATGATGACATCAATGTTGTCAGTCTTGGCTATGCCTTCAAGATGTTGTACCTTGTGTCTGAGACCCTGGGCGTTCCAGTGTAGGATCCCGAGATTAGACATCTTGATGATTTGAGGAGGTGGAGGTGGTAGGAGTGGTGGGTTGTTGAGGCTGCTGGTGGGTTCTGGAGACGAGGGCGTTGGCGACAACGGAGTGGGCTACTTCGACGACTTGATTGTAGGCATCTTGGGTGGTGGCTCTGGTATCGAGGAGTCGGACGGCTGCCTGTACGGCTTGAATGAGAAGGTTGGTGAGCTCGTTTACTGTGAAGAGGGTTTGCTGTTTGGAAGAGGAGGCAGAGGAAGGTGTCTGGATAGGCTGTTTAGGTATGGGGGTGTGGGAGTTTTGTCTAGGGTCCCTGGACCTAGTGTGGTGAGTGGGTGTGTGTGTGGTCTGAGTGTTACGTGTGACTGCATTGTGTGTTTGGGTGTTGCGTGGGGTGGAGGTGTTGGTGTGAGTGTTGCGTGTGGGGTTGATGGGAGTGTGAGTGTTGTTTGGGGGGATGGTAGGAGTGTGAGTGTTGTGTGATGGGGTGGATGGAGTTGGTGTGGGGGTGGGAGCTGTAGGAGGTGTGATCTGTGTGTTAGGAGCTGGGTTGGTGTAGTGTGGTGGGTTTTGGTTGGGGAGGTTAGGTGTGAGTGGGGCAGGAGGGGGCATTTGCCAAGGATTGGAGGTGGGGGGAGGAGCTGGGGTGAAGTTGGGGGTGGTGTGATTGGTGACAGGGGCAGAAGGAGAGGTTCTTTGAGGAATCCTCTTCAGCCTTTCTGGGCAGCGGTTGTTCCATGCGTGATGGTTCCCTTTGCAGTTCGGGCACTTGGCAACTGTTGCTTCTTTTGCCTTGAATTTTGTAAGGCAGCGGTCGGTGGAGTGTTTCCCACTGCAGATTCCACATCTCTCTGGGAAATGGCAAGTATTCCTGTGGTGCCCAAATCTTTGGCACCGGAAACATCTTAGGGGTTCTGGGGTGTACTCTCTTATGTAGAACTTGCCCCAGATGCCGAGGTTTACTTGTGAAGGGGGTGGACCACAGATGTGGACCAGAACCTGCTTTGATGGAACGGCTTGGCCCTCTATTTTGGAGGAGCAACGTGAGGCAGCCGTAATGTACGTTTGCTTGGTCAGAAGGTCAACTGACCAAGCAACAGGGAAGCCAATGACTATGTATTTTCTTATTTTTAGTGCAGGGTTCAACTCTATCAAGTGTGGTGAGCCTAGGCTGCGGATCTTCTTTGCGGCTTCTGCTGAGGCTGGGTGGATAATGAAGTCACCCTGTACGTTAGGCTTTATTTTGCAGCCATGCTCGGTGAGTTGGTCTTCCAACTCTCTGATGAGGTCATATGCCTCTTTCATGGAGGGAGCCTCAACTTTGAACTTGGAAATGGGCTCTCTATCAGACTTCGGGGCTGGGGGGGGGAACTGGGGCAGCAGCACTCTCATGGCTACTGTTAGAGGCTGTCCTTGCCCTCTTCTTTCCCACAACCGTCCACCCCTCTTGAGGGGGATCGAGTTCCATTCCCCCCTCTGGGGGGGAAGCAAGAGAAGCGGCTGAGGCCATGACTAGCAACTAGTCATGGATATCACAGATTTCACTATTTATATGTTATTTGCACTGTTTGTCAATTTGATTAATGCAGTATAGGGGCCTTATGGCTTGATCACTTCACTTAATTGCAACACTACAACACTTAATCACTTATACAGTCTTCTATCTTTCTTCCCAACTCTCGTGGGAGAGGGAAGTGAAAACAGAGATTTGCTCAGGACACAATAATGTGTGTTCAATTAAACAAGAAAAAACACAAGCACAAGAAAACAACAAAATAAAGCAATCTTTCTGTTTCTCTCTTTGGCTCTCGTGAGAGAGGAAGAAAAGAAAACAGATATACTTAGGTTATATATCCTTGTGAAGACTTCCCCCTCAGGTCAGGGATGGAGTGGAGGAGGTGAAGTTCACTTTGTTGGTAGGAAGAGGCTTCAACTACCTATCACAATAGATATAAAAACAAATTAGAAACCTGAACACTTTCTATTTTCCTTTTCTTCCCGACTCTTATAAAAGAGAGAGAAGGGCAGGAAAAATTATTTGGGGTATATCACACACACAGTCACTTGTTTTCACTAAAACAAAAATCGGGAACACAAAACAAAACAAAACAAAAGCAGTCTTTGCTTCTTTTTCTGACTCTCGTGAGAGAGGAGGAAAAGAGGACAGAGATACTTATGCAGGTCCTATCACTACTGGAGCTGGAACCAGACTGCGTCTGCAGATGTCAGAAACCACATAGAAAGGTTCTTCATTGTTAACCTGTTGCATTTTTTTTGGTTAAAAATCCCCTTCTTCTTTCATTAACTTCATGTACTAAAGTTTCCAAACCACTTTCTATTAAACATAAGGATATTGGAGTGTTGTTTCTCACTCACAATAAACACTTTACTGCCCTGTTATAAAGTTTTTACATGCAAGCTAAATTACTTGTGAACCAACTCTCAGAGCCATACAAAAGTGAAGAACTCAAAGCAGCTTTAAAAACTTTAACCTTATATGCATAGGGGATACTCATGTTATTTATGCAGAATATACTAAACTTATTGACTGTTGCTGTACCATCGATTTCATGCTGTTTAAGTACTGAGTGCATATTTGCATCATCAGTAAACCATGCACCTAAGTACAGATACTTTTTACAATAATCTATTTTTATGTTGTTTATCACTATTGATGCTTTATCTCTGTCGTTTACATTAACAACAAAATACTTTGTCTTCTTTTCATTAATCACCATACCATAAGCATTACAATAATCTAATAGAGCCTCAAGTTTTGATATGCACTTTTCACGAGATGTACTTGCAATCACCGTGTCATCCATCATTAAAAGAGTATGTAAATTTCCCCAAAAAACCATCAATTCTCACATTTTCTTTAATCATTCTCACCATTTTATCCATATAAATGACAAACAAAATGCAGCTCGTAGGAGCTCCTTGGCGTATACCTATAGATGTTGTTATTATAGCAGATTTTAACACACTTTTTGTACATGAATAAATATTTTGGATAGCTGACAACATAACCCTTCCACATCCCACCGACTTGAGACACTCGATTAAATCATATTTTGGTACCCTGTCGTACGCCTTACTAAAATCCACAAAAACTATATACAATTTTTGCTTCTTGCAAGCAGCATAATCCATCAGTAACCTTAAAGCCAAAATCTGCTCTATACACCCTCTACCCTTCTGAGCTCCGGCCTGACACTTATCTATATTAAACCATAAACTTAACCGTCTCATCAAAAGCATATCATAGATTTTTGCCAAGGTGTTCATTATACTTATGCCCCGATAGTTTCCGCAATCTCTTCTATCCCCAGATTTAAATAGAGTGATCAGTTTATTGTGGCACCAAGCAAATGGATAAAGGACATTTAAGAAAAGGAAATTAAAAATTGTAAGGAAAAAGGATAACCATGTCTGTGGCAGCATCGTAAATAAACCAGGACACATTCCAATATAACTCTTATCTTTTTTTATACTTTGCACTGCCATGTCTAACTCTTGAGCAGTAAAGGGATCATCCAATATGGGAATATTAGGTGAGTCTGACACATCAATGATTTGATTAGGATTAACTGTCGGAGGATTAAACAAATTTTCGAAATGCAATTTGAAATTGACATCTTCAGGTTGCACATCATTGGGTTCCACCACATTGCCATTCCCGTTAATAGATTTCCATATAATTTTTGGATCATTTTCTTCAAATATTCTCCTCCATCGAGGGTGGTCTTGATACCATCCATTAAACTCTAACTCCCCAGATTGAAAAACTCTGCAGTCTCTTGCTACATTATTGATAATCTTATTACCTGTCTCTAAAATATTAAAAATGTTCTCATTATGAATTTCAAATAATTCTGGGGGCTGAGTTTCATTCATGACTAATTTGAATCTATCCAAGTCTACATTCTTATGGGAAGGACCCCGGGTTGTGTAACTGTTTTCAATATATTGAACATTATAGCAAGAACTACCTAAATTTAAAGCCCTCTCCATCAGCAAGGATGGCACTGTTTCCTGAATATCATTAAGATCAAGTTGAACCATTAGTGGGGCGTGGTCAGATCCTACAATATTCTGGTTCATTTCAACAGATTTTACATATTTCAGTGCATTTTCTTTTAAGACACATACATCAATCTCAGATATCCAATTTGATCCTCTTTTAAAGGATAAACCTCCTTCTAACCTTTTACCCTTATATACTAGGTGATTACCTATCACCATTGTGCTGCCACGGCAAAGGTTCAGCAATTGTCTCCCATTTTCATTCACACTTGTATCTATTACCCCTTCATATTTGTATGATTTGAAACTTTCATCACAAAGAATAGGCATACCTACACGCGAATTCAAATCACCCATTAGTACAACCTTATTGTGTTCATTCACAACTGCACTTAGGTTACCAAAACAAGCTGGCTGAAAATAAGGAGAGTCATTCGGTGGTATATATACCCCACCAAATACAAAGCCTGGAAAACATGACAATTCTAGCAAAATTTGACCTTCAACATTTACATTTACATTTTTGATATATTTTGAAAACGAGCATTTTACAAGCATTGTAACTTGGAGCGATAACTGGAACTTCATTTGCTTAAATGTAAAAATAGATGAGTGAATGGTATATTTATACGGTGCTGCTTGGCAGTTTCCGACCAGAATGCACAGAATAATAATAGAAAGAGTGTGGAGGTATCCAGAATCTTTTTCTTTTAGTTTTGAGGAGGTCTGTCTCTAAGAGTGAATCCT
>JAXCGZ010018602.1:0-10064 GCA_037179515.1 Halocaridina rubra | reverse complement strand
GTTACGAGCTTGGGGCTATTTCCCGTAAGCACGATTAGGTAATTGCACACACACACACACACACACACACACAAGTAATGAGAATGGGTACTAGTGCAAGAAGGCCCAAGCTTGACTACTCGGTGGCTGGAGTACAACTTCAAGAGACAGAAAATGAGAGAGATCTAAGAGTAAACATACTAGCAAATTTGTCTCCAGAAATACATGTAAATGGCATAGTTAGGGCAGCATATGCATTCTTATCAAATGTAAGGGTAGCCTTCAGGCACATGGACAAGGAAATGTTCAGAAATATTTATGTAACCTATGTGAGGCCAAAACTCGAATATGCAGCCCCCTTTTGGAATCCGCACTTGAAAAAGCACATAGCTAAGCTTGAAAAAATTCAAAGACATGCCACAAAACTGGTGCCAGAAATACGTAATCTCAGTTACGATTATTTATATATTTTATTAATATATTGCGCCAAGGCGTCAGACATTACATGAACACATACAAAATCAATGGCAACATAATGCTTCAAATGGATACACAACCAAGAATAGAACATAGTTTACAGGGAGGTGTACACATTGATAATACATTGCTGCATACTAACACACAACTCACAGTATGGCAGCACAAAGTTTATTATATACAAAAGTAAAGCTCAGAGAAGCACAGAACACACAAACACATTACAAACGAAAATAAAACAGAATTATACAGCAACATGCAGAGAAAATATATAATATTATATACATAGCAATATAATTAATGGCAACTAAAGTGGGGATAACGAGTAAGAATAACAAAGTACATTATATACAAAAGTAAAGCTCAGAGAAGCACAGAACACACAAACACATTACAAACAAAGGCAAAACAGAATTATACAGCAACGTACAAAGAAAATATATAATTTTATATACATAACAATATAATTAATGGCCACCAAAGTGAGGATAACGAGCAAGAATAACATCAAGGTTGTCATCATTAAGCAAAAACGAGCAGATCTGTATAAAGTTCTGATCTCGTGATAAAACATCTCTCATTGTGGGGCATTGAAGACAATAGTGGTCAAGAGTGTTAGCATTAGGACGGTCGCATAATTTACAGGAGGTGTACTATATGGCATATCTAGAGTCTGGGAGACCTACCACAAAGGCCGATACCCCATTCTGAGCTGAGCACTGACTACATTGTTTTTCCGCACCATTAACCTGCGTCTGCGATACTTGTAGCGACTGTGAAGAAAGTGATCATGGTGCTGTATGGACACACTGTTGGCCCTCTCCGTGTCCCTGCACCGGACCGTCATGGCAAACCCAGCTGAGTAGATGATATTACGTAGGCATCGAAGGGAGGGCTCAGCGTCCACAGCATGCCCATCCAGCATACAGGCTGCCTTAGCAAGACGATCCGCTGTGTCGTTGCCAGTCAGCCCAATGTGAGAGGGCGTCCATACAAACGACACAACAAGAGAAGCATCCCGAGCGGCAGCAAGGCAACATAGTATATCTCCCACAGCACGGCCACAGATGGGTCTTGGCGAAGATAGGGCACGTAGGGCCGATTGGGAGTCACAAATTATTACCCCATTCACTTGTCGTCAAACAAGGAGAGTCAGGGCATCCAAGATGGCATTCAGTTCACAGTAGGTGGAGCTCGACGAGGTGGGTAGTCTATGGCCAATCCATGAATCAGCCGGCACAGGCGGCTCCATGGTGGGGGAAAACACAGCACATGCCGCCCTCCCATCTGCTTGCACAGAACCATCAACATAGACGTGGTGTGCTGCAGGGACAGACGTGGACACTTCAACGATAGTCTCCAGAGCTAACTGTCTCTGCAGGGGCGAATAGACATCCTTCGAGGTCGGTGTATTTGTGACAGCAGGGGAGGGGACACGCCAGGGTGGTAAATCTGGGACAGCTGCATGCACAGGCAGGTCGATGTCAAGGCCACGGAGAATGTCACTCACCACCCTGATAAGGTTATGACCTCCTGCTCGAAGTAGGAGCCTGGGTGAGTCTGGATCCAGGGACGTCCTCATGACAGCAGAGAAGTACGGAGCAAGTAGGGGGTAGTGAAGACACTTAACAGTAAAATAGGACACATTGGCATAAATCCTCTCCACAAGAGGGGGCAAGTTGAGCTCCAACTGTATACTCACAATACGGGTAGAGAGAGAACATCCCAAGATAAATCTCATGACTCGATTCTGGAACTTTTCAAGTGGCTCGAGAGCTGGTCTAGGAAGTTAACACAAGGCAGGGGACAGATAGTCCACCACTGACCGAAGTAGTAGGATGTAGAGGGTCCTCGCCACTGGGATGGAGACACCTGCAGCATTGTTGGCAAGTCACTTGATAGGGGCAAAGCGGGGCTCCAGACGGTCAAGAAAGCTCTTCACAAAGGGATGAATTCGTTGACGTGCAGGTATGGCTGGTGTGATCCGGACTGGTGCACCTAAATACGTGTACTGTGTGCAGTGAGGGATGACATTACCACCCATGGTGAATGCGGGCAGTGCTCTGCAGTTGCGTGAAGTAAAAATCCTGCTTTTTTCTGAGGAAAACATAAGGCCACAGGAGGTAGCAGACACGTAAAAAACATGGAGCATGTGCTGAAGGTCGTGAGTTGAGGCCGTGTGGATGCATATGTCGTCCGCATAGCAGGTAACTGTAGTACCGGGGATGACAGGAAGGAGGGAGAGTAGACGGTGCGTAAGAATATTGAATAGAAAAGGACTTAGCAAACACCCCTGAGGAGTGCCCAGTTGAAACCCGTCATAGGAGCTCTACGACCCTTTAAAAAGGACACGTGATGTTCTGTTGCAGAGATATCCCCATATCAATTTCAGTATGCTCCCCCAAACTCCAAAGTCCACCAGCTGGTCAAGAATAATTTCCCTGTTGGCTATATCGAAGGCAGATTTGAGGTCCAGGAAGGCGACCACACTGGTGGGAGAAAGGCGGGTGTAGAGTTCAGCGAGGCAGTGATGTGTGGTCCATTGTGGGAGGAAACCATAAAGACTGGGGGAGAGCTTATCCTGTAGAAGGTGCATGAGCCGGGCAAGAAGGATGCGTTCAAACACTTTGCTGAAGCAGGAGGTGAGGGAGATAGGCCTAAATTTGTCGGTTCCAGGTTTTGGTAGAAGAATAATAGTGCTTCTGGTCCAGGCAGAGAGCACATGCCCCAAGCAAAAGCAAAGATTGAAGAGCTGCAGTAGGGGGTTACCAGGAACTTTCTGAAGAAGACAGAGAACTTGATATGTAAGACCATCCTCCCCAGGGTCAGTAGTCTTAATCCTAGCAAGAGCACGTCATAGTTTATCCTCTGTGAATAGGATGTAGGATGTCATCCTCTTCATCCATCTGTAGTACTGCACCCATTAGGCGGAGGTTACGAACACTGTGGCGGGTGGAGAGTGCCTCTTGAACATTCCCGGGAAGGTTGCAAGTTTGTGACTGCGCTGACCAGGTAGTAATGAGGTCCTGAGCATACTCAAGCGGATTGTGGTGTAGAGCAGAGGTGGATTTCTTCTTGACAGCCTTCCTTATAAGATGCCACATAGTCCCAGCGCTAGTCTGCTGGTTAATACTATCCTTAAATTTCTGCCAATACTCCGTGTGCACGCACTTCTGCAGGGCAACCAGATCATCCCTCGCCAACTGATATTGGTGTAGGTGGTCAGGCGTGGGCTGTCTTTGAAAGGAGAGTCCAGCATCCACAGCTTTCCTTTCCGCCTGGGCAATATGCTGATCCAGAGTCCAGGAATGGGCCTCAGGACGACGTGGAACGTGTGGTCTGAGAACATAATGCGTGTAGAAGTCATGTGTAGAATTCACCAGGGAGTTATATATGCTGTCTGGGGAAAGGAGATCAAAAGTGGGAAGGAGGTGAGAGATAAAGGAAATATAAGTGGGGCAGTATTTGGGAGGGATAGAGATGCTGGTGGGGTGATGGGGGAGGGTAGCTGGAGTCTGGAGTATGGTGTATTTCAGGCTAAGGGCAACATGGTCAGAAAAGAGAGAAGGGATAGAAGAGCAGGAGACATTAGGTACCACAAGGCCAGCTGTGAGAATGTGATCTACAGTACCCCCACGAGCGTGTGTGGCACCACCAGTATCCCAGTGCGTGAGGCGGTAGCGGCGGATGTAGTCGAGCAGAGGCTTGCCACTGCGATTGGGAGTGGGAGATGAGTCACCAAGGGCGGGGTGTCTGGCGTTAAAATCCCCCATATAGATCATTCCACTGTCTGTAGGTATTGGAGGGGCTGGTAAATTAATCACACCTGGGGCAGAGTAGACATTGCACAATCGAAGAGTACCATTCCCAACAGTGATTTCAAAGAGCTGAAAGGTCATATCAACTTGTGCTGAAGAACCAAGGAGCGTGTGAGGTATGGAGGAATGAATGTAGGTAATGAGTCCTCTTCTGGCATAATGCACATATGAAACTTACCCTGTGAGCATAGGAGCCTCCTCCCCTGGTGGAGCACCACCAGGAAAAGCCTCTTGTATGAAAATAACCTGCGAATGATGACGATAAACATAGGCTCTAAGTGCAGTGAGCTTAGGAGAGTGTCTAATTCCAAAGGCATTCCAAGAGATGGCATGAAATTGTATGCGACTAGCGAATCTTATTCTTATTTTTGCGGAGGGCAGAAGTGGGTGGGGCACTGTCAGACGAAGCATGGGATGAAGAAGACCTGGGCTGCACATCAGTCAACTTCTCAAGGTGGGAGGCGACCTTATTAAGCTTGTCAGTGAGAGTCGTGATGGTGTCGATAACAACATGATGAGACTCAACCAAACTTGCGAGAGTCCTTTCCATTGTATCTTGCTGGGTGACCACACTGTCAGTGCGGGCACCGATGGTATCAAAGCGAGCTGTGAGAGCTGTACAGCGGGACTCCAGGGTAGCAACAGCCTTACGGAGAGCAATGATGTCAGCAGAGTCAGTAGGACGTAGAGAGGAAGGTGCGGCGATGGGTGGTGGCGGGGGCAGTGGAGCGAACTCATGTGGTGTGGCATGAGACCATCTAGCATAGCCATGCCAGACGTTGACCCCAGGCATGTTGCACCGAACACACTTCCACTGCGAAGTGTCTGGTGGAGGCTGAGAAGTGGATCCCAAAGCAGTATCACAAGCACCGGCAGCAGCAGATGAGGCAAGTATATGGTGCGGGCAGGAGCGTGTGTCATGGCCAGCAGCACACCATGCACATCTGGCCGGAGCAGAACAATAGCGTGAGATATGGCCAATACCCCAGCATTTAAAACACCAAGGCTGCTCGTCCTTCATCCTGCGCAATTCACAGGAAGGGAGGCAAGGGAGAAAGGAAAACTCAACGACTGGTGGGGGTGGTTCAGGGAGACTCCAGGTGATGACAATACGGTTGATAGGCTCCCCGTCCTGAAAGAACCGTCGAGCAGTGTGCACTCCTGGTAGCTCCTTGGCAAGGGAAGGGTCAAGTGCAATAGGGTAGCGAGTAGCGAGGTATGTTGGGAACTTACGGGGCCGCTCAATCAAGTCCTGAATATCGCAATGTAGAGACAGAAAATCACCACTCATGACCCTGTCAATGATGTCCTTGCGACGCTTCGAGATGTAGACAAAGCGTGATGTAACCGAAGACACCTTCACCACAGCCAGCTCCCGATTGAGACAAAAAGTTTTTGTGACATCAGTAAGCCAATGAAGCTTCACTTCACTGGAGGGGTTTTCTTGGAAGCCCAGCTTGACATAATCTGCCCGGGGAGCAAAGGCTGGGGCAGCAGATGGAAGCGATGAGAGTGCAGCTAACTGGAGTGATGAAGAGGTAGCTGAAGGAGGCAACAAAGGTACAGCAGGAGGAAAAGAGCAGGGCAAGGGACTGCCAAAGGTTGCAAGTGGAACAGCATCCTTGTCTGTCTTGTGCGTTTTGGTAGCAGGCGACATTGAGGCATTGATGGAATCAGACCCATGGTCTATGGGGCGTTTAGAGGAGGCAGAGTTCAGTAGTTGAGGATGAGGGTGAGAGCACATAACCCCAGCTGGTGGCTGCTGATGTCTACATGGTGGAGGAGGAGGCCAATCCCGCATATCCTGAACATCCTCGTCACACAGGGCTATGTCGGCCTCGATATCCGCCACGGAGGATGGTCCAGAATAGTCCATGGTGTCAGGTGAGGTGGCAACACTAGCTTAGAGAGACGTCAATGAGAGAGGGAGGTAACTATGACGTCACCCCCCCCCACATCGTACTGCACATGCGCAAATCCGAGTCAGCCAAACGAATGGGGTTTTACCACTGACAGATAGCTTCTTCTCGAAACTACAGACTAAGTCCAAAAAGACCCCAAAAAGCACTGTTGACACTAAAATGACGTCTGTATCTTACTATGGATCTAGGCATGGTGAGGAATCAAACTGCACTGTAGAACCCTCAGAAATCAGCAATAATTGTAGAGCTCACTCAGTCGTCTGTTGTAACTATACCGGCCACCATAACAGTCTCTCAGTTATGGTGAGAGGCTTTGTGAAGTAGACTTACCATCACTCGAAGCTAGAAGATTGAGGGGGGATATGGTGACAGTCTTTAAATTCCTTCATGGTTATGATAGAGTGGATACGGATCGATATTTTGATATGACAGGCTCTAGAACTAGAGGTCATAGTTTGAAGCTTCGTAAGAAAACTTCTTTGCAGGATGTAAGGAAATACTTTTTCAATGTAAGAGTAGCTGATAATTGGAATTGGCTAAGCGAGGAGGTAGTTAATGCTATCTCAATCAATAGTTTTAGGGACAGGTATGATAAGTATCACTAAGTAGAAAATGGAACTGATCAGGAGACAGGAATATACGAGCTTCGGGCTATTTCCCGTAAGCACAATTAGGTAATCAAGATGCTGGAAACAAGCAAATGTGATACCTATCTTCAAAAAGGGAAGGAGGGATACGGCTCTGAACTATAGACCAGTTTCCTTGACCAGCATAGTTTGCAAACTTATGGAGAAACTACTAAGGAAACATATCTCTCTTCACTTGGAATCCTTCAACTTTTTGTCAGTGAGGCAACATGGCTTCAGAGAAGGAAGATCAACAGTAACAAACTTATTAGAATTTTATGATGAGGTAAGCCAAATCTTACAGGAAAGAGAGGGCTGGGCAGATTGCATATTCCTAGACTTCCAGAAAGCGTTTGACACTGTTCCACATGGGAGACTTATTAAGAAGCTGCAATCAATGGCTAGAATAGGTGGAAATGTCTTGGAATGGATAAAAACTTACTTAGAAGGAAGGGAACAGAGGGTTAGAGTAAGACACTCAGTGTCTGAATGGAGAAGAGTTAGTAGTGGAGTCCCACAGGGTTCAGTTTTAGGGCCACTTTTGTTCCTTGTATATGTAAATGACCTACCAGAGTCCGTAAATTCATTCATGAATATGTTTGCAGATGATGCAAAGATTGTGAAGAAAGTAAAAAACGAGAACAATGGTAGAGAACTTCAGGAGGATCTAAATAATCTGCATGAGTGGTCAGAAAAGTGGCTAATGAAATTCAATACCTCAAAATGTAAGGTAATGAGAATGGGTACAAGTGCAAGAAGGCCCAAGCTTGACTACTCGGTGGCTGGAGTACAACTTCAAGAGACAGAAAATGAGAGAGATCTAGGAGTAAACATACTGGCAGATTTGTCTCCAGAAATACATATAAATGGCGTAGTAAGGGCAGCATATGCATTTTTATCAAATGTAAGGGTAGCCTTCAGGCACATGGACAAGGAAATGTTCAGAAATATTTATGTAACCTATGTGAGGCCAAAACTCGAATATGCAGCCCCCTTTTGGAATCCGCACTTGAAAAAGCACATAGCTAAGCTTGAAAAAGTTCAAAGACATGCCACGAAACTGGTGCCAGAAATACGCAATCTCGGTTATGATGAGAGGCTGAGGGAATTAGACTTGCCATCACTCGAAGCTAGAAGAGTAAGGGGGGATATGGTGACAGTCTTTACATTCCTTCATGGTTATGATAGAGTGGATAGGGATCGATATTTCGATATGGCTGGCTCTAGAACTAGAGGTCATAGTTTGAAGCTTCGGAAGAAAACTTGTTTGCAGGATGTAAGGAAATACTTTTTCAGTGTAAGAGTAGTTGATAATTGGAATTCGCTAAGCGAGGAGGTAGTTAATGCTACCTCAATCCATAGTTTTAAGGACAGGTATGATAAGTATCACTAAGTCTAAAAATGGAACCGATCAGGAGACGGGAAGATACGAGCTTTGGGCTCTTTCCCGTAAACACAATTAGGTAATCACAATTAGGTAATCACACACACACGCCGGTATTAGAGAACATCAACCTTACAGCCACAGAGGTATGCAAAGAGCTGATGGATTTAGATGTTCATAAAGCTACAGGTCCTGATGACATATCCCCTCATGTGCTTAAAAAATGCGAAAACACAATATCAGTGGCACTAAGTATCATATTTAAGGAGTCACTGGAGTCGGGGGAGATTCCAAGATGCTGGAAACAAGCAAATGTGATACCTATCTTTAAAAAGGGAAGGAGGGATACGGCTCTGAACTATAGACCAGTTTCCTTGGCCAGCATAGTTTGCAAAGTTATGGAGAAACTACTAAGGAAACATATCTCTCTTCACTTGGAATCCTTCAACTTTTTGTCAGTGAGGCAACATGGCTTCAGAGAAGGTAGATCAACAGTAACAAACTTATTAGAATTTTATGATGAGGTAAGCCAAATCTTACAGGAAAGAGAGGGCTGGGCAGATTGCATATTCCTAGACTTCCAGAAAGCATTTGACACTGTTCCACATGGGAGACTTATTAGGAAGCTGCAATCAATGGCTAGAATAGGTGGAAATGTTTTGGAATGGATAAAAACTTACTTAGAAGGAAGGGAACAGAGGGTTAGAGTAAGACACTCAGTGTCTGAATGGAGAAGAGTTAGTAGTGGAGTTCCACAGGGTTCAGTTTTAGGGCCACTTTTGTTCCTTGTATATGTAAATGACCTACCAGAGTCTGTAAATTCATTCATGAATATGTTTGCAGATGATGCAAAGAATGTGAAGAAAGTAAAAAACGAGAACAATGGTAGAGAACTTCAGGAGGATCTAAATAATCTGCATGAGTGGTCAGAAAAGTGGCTAATGAAATTCAATACTTCAAAATGTAAGGTAATGAGAATGGGTACAAGTGCAAGAAGGCCCAAGCTTGACTACTCGGTGGCTGGAGTACAACTTCAAGAGACAGAAAATGAGAGAGATCTAGGAGTAAACATACTGGCAGATTTGTCTCCAGAAATACATATAAATGGCATAGTAAGGGCAGCATATGCATTCTTATCAAATGTAAGGGTAGCCTTCAGGCACATGGACAAGGAAATGTTCAGAAATATTTATGTAACCTATGTGAGGCCAAAACTCGAATATTCAGCCCCCTTTTGGAATCCGCACTTGAAAAAGCACATAGCTAAGCTTGAAAAAGTTCAAAGACATGCCACGAAACTGGTGCCAGAAATACGCAATCTCAGTTATGATGAGAGGCTGAGGGAATTAGACTTACCATCACTCGAAGCTAGAAGAGTGAGGAGGGATATGGTGACAGTCTTTAAATTCCTTCATGGTTATGATAGAGTGGATACGGATCGATATTTTGATGTGGCTGGCTCTAGAACTAGAGGTCATAGTTTGAAGCTTCGTAAGAAAACTTCTTTGCAGGATGTAAGGAAATAGTTTTTCAGTGTAAGAGTAGTTGATAATTGGAATTGGCTAAGCGAGGAGGTAGTTAATGCTATCTCAATTCATAGTTTTAAGAACAGGTATGATAAGTATCACTAAGTATAAAGTGGAAGCGATCAGGAGACGGGAAGATACGAGCTTTGGGCTCTTTCCCGTAAACACAATTAGGTAATCACACTTAGGTAATCACACACACACACACACACACACACACACACACACACACACACACATATATATATATATATATATATATATATATATATATATATATATATATATATATGTTGTTCCGGTTTTACGTCACGGACTCCCTTTTCAACCAA
>JAXCGZ010018601.1:0-10095 GCA_037179515.1 Halocaridina rubra | reverse complement strand
ATATATATATATATATATATATATATATATATATATATATATATATATATATATATATATATATATATATATATAGCTATATTCAAAGAGACAGAGTCCACACATAAAACATTAAAATGCTACTACAAACTAGGATAAGAGTAAAAATGGTTTTTAATAATGAATGCTTTTTAATAATGACTACTGCTCTGTATGGTATTCCTTGATGCTAATATGGATTTTTGCTAAACATCTGAAGTGCTTTTCCTAAGTTCACTTTTATCACTTTCATATTTAATTTTCTTATCAATAAATGAAATATGAAGAGAAATATACTTTTCCTTATTCATATATTTCCATCTGTTTCCCCTTATCCAATCCCCATCAACATTCCCTCTGATTGAATATACTCTTTCTCAGTCTATTAAGAGTTCTGAGGCTTTCCAATTAAAAGTCAATCAAGCCTACATTCACGGTCGCTACCAAGAAAAAAATTAACTATTCACAGCTCTCTCTACAACCTGTAAAAGCACCATAATTTGAAATTTTCTGAAATGTAATATTTATGAGAACAGCAAAACAAATATTTCTGCCCTTATCTAAACTTGAGATCCATATGATTCTGTTTTACTTTCAACCCTAATATCTAATGGTATAATATATATCTGCTGATGCACCGACGAGAAGGGTGCTATATCCCCCTCCGTTTTTATCCCAAAGAGATCTGTTATAATAAAGCTCACCCAATGAAGAGCCAAAGTGGATTTCCTATAGGTGTTAGATAGGAACTGATCCACTGTGCTATCAATACAATAACGACAATTCTCTGATCAAGCAATGTACAGAGTTTTAAAACTCTTTTAAAGAACAAGGTGTGAGGTTATTTATCTATAATATTTATATAATTATTCATTTAGCACAAAAAATCTAATTGCACCTATCAATACCCTGAATTTGTCAAGATACAGCACCTAAGCATATGCTGGAGTACTCGCTGAAACTACTGAATTAACAATGTATGGCACACGAGGGAGGCCACTATCTTCTCATTCTTATAATCATCAAGCTCTTGGAAAGGAAAATAGTCCAAGCCACAATTTGCACTTGAACATGAAACAATATATGTGAGTCTAACCATGTCCGAATTAAATAATGAAAGGTGATTAAAATATACACAACAAGTCTAAAGAGCACAACTGTAATATAATGTTAATTTGCATTTTAAGACAATCTCAAAAACTGAAAATCAGTATTTGGAAAGAGCTCATAATTGGAATAAGAGCTAGTGTATCATTACAAAAATACATGACAAAATGGGTCTGTTCTCCTATATAGGATATCTAAATTGAATATCTCATTCGAATAAGCAACAAGGAAAAGCTAATATGAGAGACCAAGCAGAAGAATGGTGTTGCTTCTTTGCTCAAATGCAAAGGATTTTCAGTCTGTACACAAGAAAAATTGCATTTGCATGTGCTTGCTTGGAGGAAAGATATTAGGATATGCTTATATATAGACTTTACTTTATATTTCAAGAAATTTACTTCTACAAGACATTCCATTCGCAGAAATCCAGATACTCTCTTTGCTGCAATTCGTCAATGTATAATATAAAAATAATAATAATAATAATAATAATAATAATAATAATAATAATAATAATAATAATTATTATTATTATTATTATTATTATTATTATATATTATTATTATTATTATTATTATTATTATTATTATTATTATTATTATTATTATCTTCATATAATATTCATGTCCTGCCCCTGAGGCAAAAAGCCACCTCAACTCTGTGTCTGTCTCTAGCAAGGATCAATGGGTTGGTATCAAGAAGGTATCCGAGTATAAAACTGAGCCAAAACCAAAACTAGCCTCCAAGAGGCTACTGAGAAAAAGCGAACCCATATTATCCTGGGAATAGATACTGTGAAAATAATGACAGGTTTAAGCGTCTGTTAGAAAAATACAAAACTTGAAAGGATGTATGTCTTCGTGTAACCTCTGAAATCACTCTCAAATTAAATAGGACATCTTTACTCACTCGTGTGTGTGTGTATATATATATATATATATATATATATATATATATATATATATATATATATATATATATATATATATATATATAAATATAACAATTATAAAATCTTGAGAGCTAAAAGACATTTAAGATTCCCATGAATGGTTTATGTCACTACCTAGAGCAAAGAAAACTTTAGAATTTATAACTTTTTTTTGTTAAAGTACAATAGAAAAAGTACAATTAAGAGTACAGGAACTTAGAGCAGTGATGGAATTTGGAATAATCTGATTTCTGACTTATAGAGGTTTCTATTGTCATCCTTTGTATGTATGACTGGAGAATCAAGTATTCCAGTTTAAAATCTATTCCGATTTGTTCTCTCATTCCTCTCAACTTATTCTCAATTGAAATTGAGAGAAGAGTGGCCACGCTGACTCTATATATTTCTTAATTTGTCGCCATTTTTAATATTTGCTCTCTTTTCGTATCTATTTTCCATGAGAGGTACGCGACGGGCAATGTGGGCAACATGATATTTTTTCATTTACAATCTCAGTAACACAATTCTCATTTTCACACTTATCGTTGCCCAAGGTCTTGCAGTTACTCTTCTTTGCTTATTCTTATCACTGATTAAAACATACTGAATAATTCTTACGTAACGATATTTAAAATAAATAAATTTTATAGTTATTTTATATTTACAATTTTAATTTATTGTTATTATTATTATTATTATTACTATATATATATATATATATATATATATATATATATATATATATATATATATATATATATATATATATATATATATATATATATATATATATATATATAATACTGATTTTTTTTTATCTTTTCATGATTATTTTTACAATTCTTTGAAGTACTACAAATCCTAGGTCATCCAATAAAAAAAAATTCAATTAAAGCTAAATTTAAAAAAAGTGGAAAAACGACGAATGACAATAACCTGTCATGCAGAAAAAGACACTTTAATAATCCTCCCAAACGCAGTTGGACATTTCTATTAGTCAATGTTGAAAAGTTCTGAATGGAGGAAAAGAAATATGATTTTAACGTTGCACGCAAAAAAGTCTAAAAGAATGAATCATAAAAGAAATGTTTCCATCTCTTTTTTTTTAAGTACATATAAAGAAGTCAATTCTATAAACGCATATTTTCGTGCTTGAGCTCATATGCTGCTACCTAAAATATTCCATAAAAAAAATATTCCGAGGAAGAAAACTTATTTCTATCTGTACAGGATATCCCAAAAAGAATCAAACTAAGAAAGACAAATTTGAGAATATCTTTTTGTTTTATCTTTTTTTTCAGATGAAGCTCTAACAGGAAAGATATATACAATATAATTAGTACCAAATTTCAGCAGAAATATATAATTCTCAAAATGTTTTGCTTGCAAGTTTTCTGAAGCCAATCGCAGAACTGCAACATAAACAACTTAGAGTTAGACTTAGAATACCGGTAATCACAAATCAACCACAACAAATGAAGCACATTGATTTCACCACTTGAGTCTGAGATAAACTGAGTGGTGTTTCTATTGTTCATCTAATTAATGCATGCATGTATATATATATATATATATATATATATATATATATATATATATATATATATATATATATATATATATATATATATATATATATATATATATATATATATGTGTGTGTGTATGTATATATATATATGTATGTATATATATATATATATATATATATATATATATATATATATATATATATATATATATATATATATATATATATATATATGTGTGTGTGTATATATATATATATATATATATATATATATATATATATATATATATATATATATATATATATATATATATATATATATATATATATATATATATATGTATGTGTGTGTATGTATGTGTGTATATATATATGTATGTACCTACTTATTATTCTAACCTGAAAATTGTTATTCTATATCTGCTTCAAATTGTCTGCAGTAGTACGGAATTTAAATGATAGCACTCAACAAGGGCTATTGAAAATATTGTCACAATGATTACTCTTCAAGTACTCTTCAATTATTACACTATATTTTATTATTAATTATGATATTTTAAATTAATTGCATTTAATTATTTATTATTAATTATGATATTTTAAATTAATTGCAAATTCTATTAGTATGTTATTTTTACATAACCACATAGATTGTAATGTTATCAACTACAATATGACTGGGAGTGCCCATGTGCACATGTCCCCATGTACAGTTATCTGAATAAATTAAAAAAAAAAAAAAAAAAAAAATATTAATTCCTGACGGCTGTACTGCAAAGCACAGCAGAGAGTGTAAAAAGTGTAAACATCCACCCTTAAAAGTAATGATCGTTTAGGTGTTTACAATGAGCTTAAAAGGGGTTACTGATAACGATGACCCCTCGTACCATCGGTTATTGAGGAAGGGTTGTTGATGAAAACACGAGAGAGAGAGAGAGAGAGAGAGAGAGAGAGAGAGAGAGAGAGAGAGAGAGAGAGAGAGAGAGAGAGAGAGAGAGAGAGAGAGAGAGAGAGAGAGAGAGAGAGTCAAAGTCAAAGTCAAAGTCAAAAACTTTATTCCATCAAAAATGGCTATTACATGATAATTAATCTAATTACAAATTGCAATGTAAAATGTCAAAATAAAACTAATGAAATTTGCAAAGCACAAAATCACAAAATTTACACATGATAATTAATCTAATTACAAATTACAATGTAAAATGTCAAAATAAAACTAATGAAATTTGCAAAGCACAAAATCAAAAAATTTACACATTAAAATATGCATACATACACTTCGTTTACCCAGTGGGAGGATAATAATGAGACTAAAATCACTTATTAAGTAGGTGATTTAAAAGATGAGATTTAAGTGAGGGTAATGTTTGGCAACTTCTTAAGTTTGCGGGTAAAGAGTTCCAAAGTCTCGGGCCTATTACATTTAAGGCTCTTGCCCCAATATCAGTGGAAGTTCTGGGCACGTAAAAAGAATTCTGATATCTGGTGTTGAGAGAGAGAGAGAGAGAGAGAGAGAGAGAGAGAGAGAGAGAGAGAGAGAGAGAGAGAGAGAGAGAGAGAGAGAGAGAGAGAGTAATAATAATAATAATAATAATAATAATCCTTTATTCCAATGTACATTGGGTATTTAAATAAGATACATATATATTCCAGATAGACATCTGTGGTGTACGATATAGACATACTAAAACAAACAAATCATAAAGATGAGTGTACCATTAAAATTTACAAGTAAAATCTTCCTTTAAGAGCAACTTCTTAAGATTATATTTAAAAGTATACACTGAACCAGCATTTTTTAGTTCTCTGGGAAGCTGATTATATAAATGAGGTCCACGAATGTTTATATCTCTTGAGCCAATATCAGTTTTAGACCTTCGTACTAATAAATCTTCCCCTTGACGGGTAGTTAACCCGGTAACTGAGCTTACTGTAGAAAAATTATACAAGCAATCAGGAATATTGTTTCTTAGTATATTAAAAACAAAGGTACATATATCAAAAACATATTTATCTCTAATCTTTATCCATTCTAGATCTTTTAAAACAGGAGAGATGTGCTCGTATTTTCTTACATTGCCAACAGCCACTCCTGCTGCAAAGTTTTGTAACTTTTGTATTCTTTGTAATTGAGTCTTATTTGTACATCCCCAAACTTTGAGACAGTAATTAATTAAACTCATAGCTAAGGACTGGACAATTATTATACGAGTTGATGTTTCAAATGAGTCTTTTACCCTATTTAGATATATTAGAGTACCCATTACTTTTTTATAAATTTCATCTATATGCATTTCAAAATTCATGTAACGGTCAAAATAGACACCTAGGTTCTTTACCGAGTTCATTGGCTTAATGATATTACCGTTAAAATTTATATGAAGATTGTCATCAACTTCTGATAATAATTGTCTGGATCCGATAAGAATAGATTGGGTTTTAGTTTCATTAAGTAACAGACCATTTTTTAGAAAGTAACGTTTAGCCATATACAAAATTTCTTCTGCTCTACGAATAATATTTTCTAAATCATTAATTTCTCCTTCAATTAAGATTTGAGTATCGTCAGCATATTGAATGACATAACAGTTAGGTAAATATTTTACTAGATCGTTTACATATATTAGAAAAAGTATGGGTCCTAGGATCGATCCCTGAGGGACCCCAAACAATACCTTCTTGCGACTTGAGACTACATCTTTTATTCTGACTGACTGGTAGCGGTTTTTTAAATAGTTCTCGAACCAGCTTGGGTCAATGTTCATCTTTTTGCATTTTTCTAATAGAGTGGTATGGTGTACACTATCAAAAGCTTTAGAAAGATCGAGTAGTAGTAGCAATGATATTTTCTTATTATCTATATTTTTGTATATTTCATCTGATATTTTCAATAAGGCAGTTTCAGTTGATAATTTTGGCCTGAAACCGTGTTGACTTTTTGCAATAAGTTTATTTTTTTCAAGAAACTCACTTAACTGATTTGCAACAATCTTTTCAAGTATCTTTGATAAAATTGGTAGTAAAGAGATTGGTCTATAGTTAGAGACGTCGTCAGGATTTCCATTTTTAAAACCAGGAATTACATGGGGATTTTTCCATAAATCTGGGTAGATATTGGTAACTATGGAAGTATTGATTATTACCGTCAGATAATAAGCTATTACAAATAATGAATCTCTAATAAAACGAAAACAAATTCCATCTGATCCATATGCATTAGAGTCTTTCAGATTTTTTATTACTAAGATTACTGTATTACAATCTACTGTAGTAGGGTTAAAGACATCATTACTTCTATTGAATGCACTATGTTCTTGAACATTATTATTATTATTACTACCATCATCACTATTATCATTACCATTACTACCACCATCATTATTATTTACACCATTATCAACATTTCTATTATTATTACTACTACCATCATCATTATTATTACCACCATTACTATTATTGATTTCATTTATTATTTCTTTTTTTGTTTTTTCAAAGTTTTTTTTCCCCACTTCAGCGAAAAAATTATTGAACTCTTCTGCTTTAGCACTTACATCTACCTCATCGGGTATAATTGATATGTTACTACTTTTATTACAGTTATTGGAAAGCATGGTTTTGGCAATTTTCCATGTATCAGAGATATTGCCTTTAGCGTTTTGAAATTCATTTTTGTAATACTGTTTCTTACTGTTACTTAATAATGATTTTACTTGTTTCTTATGCTCTGTAAACTTTTCTCTTAAAGGGATATTATCTCTTTGTAGTTTTACTTCATTTTGTAGTTTGTCTCTTTCTTTCATAATGTTTTTTATGTCATCTGTTATCCAAGGAGCGGGGGGACGAAATATTTCTCTTGTCACGAGTGGTGCACATCGATCTATACATGATGATAAGACACTGGTTAAAATATTTACTTGTGTATTAATATTATCGGTATATATATATATATATATATATATATATATATATATATATATATATATATATATATATATATATATATATATATATAGAGAGAGAGAGAGAGAGAGAGAGAGAGAGAGAGAGAGAGAGAGAGAGAGAGAGAGAGTCAAAGTCAAAGTCAAAGTCAAAGTCAAAAACTTTATTCCATCAAAAAAGAGAGAGAGAGGAGAGAGAGAGAGAGAGAGAGAGAGGAGAGAGAGAGAGAGAGAGAGAGAGAGAGAGAGAGAGAGAGGGGGGGGGGGGGGGGGGGGTGATCGTTTCGGTGTTTACAATGAGCTTAAAAGGGGTTACTGATAACGATGACCCCTTGTACCATCGGTTATTGAGGAAGGGTTGTTGATGAAAACACGAGAGAGAGAGAGAGAGAGAGAGCAGAGAGAGACGCAGCCAGGGCAGCCCCACCCCCCGGGTGCCAGCACAGCAGCCGCCAGAGAGAGCAGACCCGGCGGACGGGACCGACCGACCCGAGAGAGAGCAGAGAGAGCACGTCAAAGTCAAAGTAAAAGTCAAAAACTTTATTCCATCAAAAATGGCTATTACATGATTGACGTAGGGATTTCCTCCTACGTTATATTACTTATTATAATTATGGTAGCGTGGTTGGTGAAAGACATCTTCTTATTCACAGTTTATTCTTATTTTAACATCTATGTACTCAGAGCTCCTATTACTACAGTTCCTGTCACGACTAATCCCTGAGTCCTACCCCCAAGAGGGGGAGGCTAACTCAGCTGTACTGTGTTAACTCTGCTGCTGGCAAGGCCCGGTCTCTAACTCTAACTAACTGTGTCTGCCCTGGGTGGTTCTTGAAATACCCCCAGGGGCAGGGCGTGGCTTGACATCCAATTCTGCCAATGAAATCAAGTGACACCTAGTCCTGCAAATCAACGCCAGGTTCGAAGTGGAGTTCCGCCTACTTCCGGGGAGGAGCTATTGGGCATCTCTCCAGGGCATGTACTTACGTACGGGCCACATGTTTGTGTTTCTTGTGGTTCAGGAAATGGCTAACTTCCTGGCCTTTCCTACCCTCTCCAGGTTCCGGTCATATATCTCCTTGACACTTTCTACAAACATTGTAATAAAATATCTGTGCCCTCGACCAACCGTTACCCCTCAAGATTTGTTACAAGTTTCAGATTCTGGCTTCAGCATGACGGAAGTCATACGACATCCCTCCCAACCAAAACTGAAATATCTCTTATTTCAGTCGAAGCATGGGCTAGTTTTCCGGGAGCTCTTGGACATATCCTAGCTAACATTAGTTTACAATAGAAATGGGGCCGAATTATTTAAGCTATCATCTAAGAAATCCTATTTCTATGAACCCTAAACAAATTATACAAACATAATATATATATATAGTATAATTTCAGTGTGTAACTAATATCAAACATTAATTAAGATCAAAAGTCAGTTGAAATCAAAACATTAATTCATCTACTTCTCTCGTTTCTTTAAAAGACAAAATTGAGTTAATTACAGTAGAATTATGACTCATTTAGAACATTAGCAAACAATTAAGTAGAGTATTAGCATGTATAAACATGTAAAATGCAATAGACCATAACATCAATAGTAATTTCTATAAGAAACCTTATCTTATAATTTCTACTCTTATTGTTACTATGGGCATTAATTTATTTTAAAATTTGGCCTTAAAACTACTCCTGAAACAAAACATGTTTTACTGTGTGTAAAGTCGAAACATTTACTATTCGATATGCAATTACTATTCAGAGACCACTTAATATAAAAACTTAATGAACACAAAGATTAAATCATAATTCAAATAATAATAATGCTAAAACAAAACACTAATATTATTTAAGCAGAAAAACAACTTATTAATCTTAGTTCAAATCATACAATTTATCCTCAAACAAAACATTTGTTACTTTCATATTATATTGCTATTCAGAGACCAATGGATAGGAGAACTTAATGGACACAAAGATTAAATCATAATTCAAATAATAATAATGCTAAAACAAAACACTAATATTATTTAAGCAGAAAAACAACTTATTAATCTTAGTGCAAATCATACAATTTATCCTCAAACAAAGCATTTGTTACTTTCATATTATATTACTATTCAGAGACCAATGGATAGGAGAACTTAATGGACAAAGACGGTGGGGACATTTTCTTTCCCATTTATTTCAGTTCTAATACGGGGGTAACTTTAATTAACTACTAAGGGATTCTTAAATACCCTTCTTTCTCTCTTCACTAAAGTTTGGACATGTATAGGAATTATTTTTCTTTCTCGTTTACGTGGCTTCTAAAGGTATTATTAAAATATTTTAAAATATTTCTGTGTTTCTTTTCCTCTCTTTTCACTACAGTTATGACATGTATGGGGATCTCCTTGTTTCTGGGATTTCATCAAGATTACATGGTTTTTTAAAGTAGTTTAAAACTTTTATTTTTTTTAGGACTGTTCTCCCTGTCCAGGACGACTTTTAATTTCTCTGTCTAGGACGACTTTTAATTTCTCTGTCTAGGACGACTTTTAATTTCTCTGTCTAGGACGACTTTTAAT
>JAXCGZ010018600.1:0-10131 GCA_037179515.1 Halocaridina rubra | reverse complement strand
ATATATATTGACATACATATGTAGCATACTTTATAATAACACTAGTTAAAATTAATATTAATTCTTTTAAAAGTAAATGATCACCGATTCTATTACGTCATTAGTTTAAGTATTTCAATGACAGATGACATATTTCATGGCACTGATGCTGTTCATCTCATTATTAAATTGCTGACAGAGTGCCAGACGGTAAAATATAAGTTATTAATGATATGCTTGTCAGTTTAGGAATGTGAAGATGCTCAAGCCCATGCAGAGACATCCTAATGACTTAAGACATATTGACATTCAGCTGAATATAATAATAATAATAATAATAATAATAATAATAATAATAATAATAATAATAATAATAATAATAATAATAATGATAATAATAATAATAATAATAATAATAATAATAGTAATAATAATAATAATAATAATAATAATAATAATAATAATAATAATAATAATAATAATAATAATAATATTAATAATTATTGTAATTATTATTATTATTATTATTATTATTATTATTATTATTATTATTATTATTATTATTATTATTATTATTATTATTATTATTATTATCATTATTATTATTATTATTATTATTATTATTATTATTATTATTATTATTATTATTATTATTATTATTATTATTATTATTATTATTATTATTATTATCATTATTATTATTATCATTATGTCGTGTTTATGTTTATCTTACCAAGCTAGAGCTACAGCATGCGAAGTGATAACAGATATGCATCTTTCACTTAACAGTGGTTTTATTTAGAGATAACTTGAACTTAGTATACACCTAAAAAGCTCCCCACTAGCACAATTCACGGTTCCTCACCCCCTTCGGAGGAGGTTTCTAACTAGACGTAGTTCTGCTCCCTGGCAAGGTCTAACTTTAGCTAATGCTCTCTGGGTATATGCCGTCCTCTCTAACGGGCGGGTTTTCGAGTGCGCACTCTGCCATCTACCGGCTTTTGGAGTCTATGTGAGAGGCCTTCAGACAATCCCCACCACCACTCTAAAATATTTTAGATTTCGGACTAAGCATTAACTCTTTCATGAGAGCCTTATAATTTTTTAACTATCATTATTTTACAAAAAAATTGGGGCAGAACTATCTAATGAGCTAACTTATGAAACTATTACAATCTCATATAATTATCTAAACATATTACAGGAATATAAAAATTATTATGCTCTTAATGCTTATTAAAATTCTCTTGAAAGACATTCTCATACATACAGAACATTTGATTTCAGAAAAAACTGACAAGGAAAATATGTTCCTTACAATAAGCATTCTAATTAAAGGCAAAAAATCAAAATTAAGTATTCGCAACTGCAATATATAACTAGTAAGTATTGACAAAATTATCTAAGAACAAAACTAATTAAGCTATTACATTACTCAAATAATATACAATATTTTTGGATATGATCTATGCAAGTTTTTTACTAAAACAAAACGTTTGTCATGGTGGGAAAAGAAAGTTAAAAATATTCACTTTCCAATATGTAACTACTGTTCAATGACAAAATGATATTGGAGAAACTAAATGAGCATAATTACGTTACTTAAACAATATAAAATACAGTTGGATATAATCTCTTTAAATATTCAATCATGTCTTAAGCAATAATAATAGTTAAGCAGAAAAACTTAACATCACAATTACAATCTGTAACTACTATTCAAGGACAAAATGATATAGGAGAGAAACTAAATGAACATATTGTTACTTAAATAGTATGAAATATAGTTGAGTAAGATTTTTGCAAATCGTACCAATTAACACACATTATAGTGAGAAAAAAAAATAGAATTTAACATGCACAATTGATAAATGACACTTATTCTAAAAAACTTAAATCTAGGGGAGGCTTTGAGGTTACCATAAAGTTAACTTACAATAAAAAAAAAAAATTACAATATTTTTTCATCCACTAAACGTTGTCAAAGACGGTGGGAACTTTTTTCTTTCCCATCTTTATCAGTTCAAATACATAGCTGAAAAGACATTATTTCCCTTTGTGGACATTTCTAACTCTTTTATTATTTAACTTTCTTAAATATAGGGATTTTCAATTTCCTTTCCTAATTATTTTAAGATTTTTAATTATAGGGATTTTCAATTCCCTTTCTTCATTGACATGGCATTTATTAGATGTATGGGGATTTTTTCTTTCCCCCTTTCTCATTTTTATTTTTAAGGATTTTCATTTCCCCAGCCCCTCCCCATCCATTATTGCTAGGTCTTGGCCTTATGCCGCACCTGTTCCTGTTATACCCCCACCTTACACTTTGAGGTAGGCCTGGGTTGTAACCACGTACCGTGAATTCTATTTTCTTGAGACAGGGACGGACAACAGGAGGGCGCCGATATATCTTCCATGAGCCTCTCCCACCCGCGTTGCTGCAATCTCGAGGCGGTCCTATGAACACCTCTCACGCCACCTCCCCCTGGAGATGCAACTCCCTCCAGCTGAAAAATATGAACATAGCCTGGAGTAGATTCTAGGGCCGGAAACTAGGGCCTAATGCCGCTAATACAAATGCAAGAGAGAATTGTATGACCTCTGAGTACAAACAACGGCCAAATGTAATAATTCAGAGGGTATACTTTGCCTCCCTTCATCTGCAGGCACTTGCAATCTTTCCAATGGGTAAAAGGGACTGGTTTGTGAAAATAACATTTAAAATTGTAGGTCGGGGCGATATGGAAATAGGGTGGTAATTGAAAGTATGTGTTTACACCATGTGATAATTATTCCAAGATACTTAGGACTTAGCTGAGTAACTGATACATAACATTAGTATACTTTATATCAAAAAGAAAAGTCATGAAATACTGAGAACAGCCACTAAAGAAATATTCTTATTAGCAGTGACTACAGTAACATAAGAGCATGAATGCAAGATAAAAATAAAAATACAAATCATTTGATTACTGCTGATAGCAATACAAAAATAATAATTAGCAAAAGGCCATGGAGTGATAGCAACAATAACTGCCAACATAATAATCATAACAATAATGGTAATCATGATCATAATAAGAATAATAAAAACTAAATAAAAATACTAAAGCAGGAATAGCAGTATATATACAATTGAGACTGACATTTTGAAGTAAGAACAGAGTTCTATACTTCGTATTTCATAATAATGCTGATTCTAGCACAGACTCTTTTTACTATTCAATTTCCTGCTGTCATGATATATGTATATATATTTTTATCTATGTAGGAGCAGAGTCATCAACCTTCCGGTTGCCCAATTAGTCAGTGGGAGCTTTATCTCTTTTCCAAAATAGTTGCAATATGTGACAGAAAAAACTCATATAATAAGCAGTTAAACTTATGTCTAAGCAGTATTTATGCAATATCAGCATGCAATAACTTATCAAATGTAATGAAACTTGGGCACATTTATCATCTAGCAAATTTGTAAAAGCATAAAAAAAATCAATGATTATAATACTCTGTCAAAATAAAGAAATAACATGGTTCAGTATGGAAAGAGCAAAAGACGTGAGAGAGAGAGAGAGAGAGAGAGAGAGAGAGAGAGAGAGAGAGAGAGAGAGAGAGAGAGAGAGAGAGAGAATTTACTTTTCTCAAAAAGAAAATATTTTTCGCTTGTATGGCTCCTTTTTTTTTTACTTGACTTCCTGCCCAACTATACAATGGGACAGTGAGCATCTGCAACCATATTCTAAGGTCTAAAGAGAATATAAGCAAAATAACTTAGTGTACAAATAAAGAAACATCGAAGCATAAATCCATTCTTTTTCTGTTTAACATTGCAAATAACATTAGACAAATAAGCATACACATACTTTTCTAGTATGGCAATCGTTTCTCTTTTTTATATATCAGAGGGTTGAGTTGAAGCACACTCTCGTTATAAGTTAACATACCTCTGACGAAATTAAAACAAAATACTACAATCATATGTGATAATTATATTTAATAAAATATGAAACTCTTGGAAGCTTATCAAGAATTATAAATTAACAATATTTTACACTAAAGCTGATATCTCAGGAGAATTTTCTTATTTTTTTTTATTTATCTCTACTATTATCAACAGAATTTACGATTATCATTTCTTAATAAACGATGTAAAAAGACTTAAGTATCATTATTTTTTAATTTCAAATTCAAAATATAAGCTCTGAGAATCTCAATAATCTTAATTTGCTCAGTTGTAATTATAAATTTCATGACAATGATAGTAATTAACAACAATTATCTCTAGATGAGCTTTTCAAAATCTTTAATATCTTTATCGCTTAGATATATTATAACTATCACATGAAAATAATATACACTTAAAAAAAATAACATATATATATATATATATATATATATATATATATATATATATATATATATATATATATATATATATATATATAAAACGTGTATCTGAAAAGTATATAAAAAGTTTGTCTCTGTGCAGGCAGTAATAAAAATAAAAATATTTCTTTTGCAACATTAAAGAATGAATTTTGCTTAAGTTTCATAAGGAATTATATATAAAAAACAATATATATATTCTTCTACGAACTCAAATTTAGTTTTTTCGAGTGACTGTTCAACAGGATTACCTCAGGACACAGGGGGAGTTATATATTTTTTCTCCTTTTCTATACATACGATCGGGTAGGGACTTAACTACCTTCTTTTTCTCTCTCTTTTTTCTTTTCTTATCCAAAACATTGCTCAATATCTGTCTTCTGGACTTCAAATGGCTAGCGTTTGCAGGAAGTTTTGCCTGTAGGTGCTGTTCCTCCCCTGTCTCTTTGGTTTCTGGATCGACTTCGTCTCTTACAAATACAGAAAACGGCTGTTTAACATTCTTGTTGTCATTTCTTGTGAGTTTGCACTCCCTTCTTCATGACCAAGCTGAAATAATGGTGACAAACATTATCATGGCTAAAACTTCAAAATTCTATTTTATCTATTTAGTTTAAATGATTATTTCTTATCTGTATTTACAAATGAAAACTTGGAAAATATTCCGGAAGTAGAATCCATTTACAGAGACAGTCCCGATAATATACTTAGTTCAATAAATATTACGAGAGAGGAGGTAATAAAAGAAATAGATAAATTAAAGGCTCATAAATCTCCGGGACCTGATGGAATATATGCTAGAATATTAAAGGAATGCAAGGAAGAGCTTAGTTGTCCTCTAACTGCATTATTTAATAATTCAATAAAATTAGGATCGGTACCCATGGAGTGGAAATTGGCAGATGTGGTACCAATATTTAAAAAAGGAGAACGTGTTAAAAAGAATAATTATAGGCCGGTTAGCTTAACGTCAACAGTGGGTAAGATTCTAGAATCCATAATTGCAAATAAAATAAGGGCACATCTAGAATTACACAGACTGATAAAACTTTCACAACACGGGTTTCTTAAGGGTTTTTCGTGCCTTACAAACTTACTGTCTTTTTATTCAGAAGTTTACGAGGCAGTAGATTGTGGCAAAGAATATGATACAGTATATCTAGATTTTAGCAAAGCTTTTGATAGAGTTCCTCACAAAAGATTAGTTAAAAAGCTGGAAGCTCATGGTATAGGAGGAGCTGTGCTCAGATGGATCAAACAATGGTTAAAAGACAGAAAACAGAGGGTTTGCATAAATGGAGAGAAATCAGAGTGGGGCTCGGTTACAAGCGAGGTACCACAAGGCTCGGTACTGGGTCCTCTATTATTCATCGTATATCTAAATGATCTGGATTCGGATATCAGTAGTAACCTAAGTAAATTCGCAGACGACACTAAAATAGGTAGAACTATAAATGGAAAAGAAGACATTCATGCTTTACAGGAAGATCTAAATAGATTATCTGAATGGTCGGACAAATGGCAAATGGAATTTAATGTTGAAAAATGTAAAGTAGTTAAAATGGGTACTATAAAAGACAATACTAGTTATAAGCTAAATAACCATGAAATCATGAGTTCTCAGTGTGAAAGGGATTTGGGAGTTCTTGTGAGTAGTAGTCTTAAGCCAAGAGAGCAATGCACAGCAGTCAGAAATAAAGCAAACAGAATTTTAGGATTTATCTCAAGAAGCGTCAGCAATAGGACGGAAAAAGTTATTTTGCAGCTCTATCTTGCATTAGTTAGGCCCCATTTAGATTATGCTGTGCAATTCTGGTCACCCTATTATAGAATGGAAATTGAATCCTTGGAGAGAGTGCAACGAAGAATGACCAAGATGATACACAATATCAGAAATCTACCATATGAGGACAGATTAAAAAAACTTAATCTACATTCTCTAGAGAGGCGAAGAGTTAGGGGGGATATGATTGAAGTGTATAAATGGTTTAAAGGGATTAACAAGGGAGATATTAATAAAGTTTTAAAAATTCATGATCAAACCAGAACTCGTAATAATGGATTTAAGCTTGATAAATTTAGGTTCAGAAGGGAAATTGGTAAAAATTGGTTTGGTAATAGAGTAGCTGATGCATGGAACAAGCTTCCTAGTATGATAGTAAATGCCAATACCTTAGACACCTTCAAATGTAGATTAGATAGACATATGACAGAGGTAGGGTGGGTATGAATAGGTTAGTGCTTATTAGAAAAATCATAAAAAGAAAAACAGAATAAATAAGTAGAGTAGAATAGAATAGGTTAGACATGCTGAAAATACAATTCAAAAATGGAGCTGCCTCGTGTGTGCCAGTAGGCATGTTGCAGTGTCCTCTATTCTTATGTTCTTATGTTCATATTCTTTTGGACAATTAATGTATATACTGCAGCTAGAAAGAAAAATAAAGAATCATTCATAGATTTGTGTCCCCCTTTATTACTTAATATCTCTCTTGGAATTTTTGCAAATCAGATTATAATCTCGTTGGCGGAGTAGGGACAAAAAAAAAAAATAAAATCTGCATCTCAGCCATAGCTGGGCAGGTGGAAAAATCACGAAGTCTAAAATATATTCCTTAATACATATCGCAACAGCTACATCACCTACCATTAATACTAAGCGCATATGGCTTGCATTAAGACACGGTGACACAGGGGAACAGTCCTCCCAGACCCTGTCCCTAACTTGCCTCCCAACGGACTTTCCCGCGATTCCACCCACGAGAGCAACCCTCCCATGATACCCCAGACAGCCATATCCATTCTCTCCCGCACTCGCCACTTTCAAAACTCTCACTCCCTTTCTCTCTGTATACTTCCCTTCTAGTCACTTTGCTATTTACCACGCATAGGTTTCATTCCCCGTCACTCTGAAGGAGTGTGTATGTAAAGTCACGGTCGGCCCGTGGGTCGCATGACTGCGTCACCAGTCCTAGGTCCTCCCTATACTCCCAACTATGGTATGTTAGGGAGACACCCAAATCCCCCTATCACAGCACAAGTTACTCTACTCTCTTTTCTGGCCTGCATAACACCTAAATGAACAAAAATATAACTCGCTATATCGTACAGTAAAAATCCTAAATAACATCATAAAATTTTTTTATTCTTCAAGAGGACATATCATGCATGTGTTTTATTATCAAAGATTAGTACAATTACTATTTCCTTATAATAACGACGTTGGAAGATCGATCGGTCATTCCCGCATTCCTCTCGCTAAAAATATCTCACACGAAAATAGAAAGAACCTTAAAAGCGTAGTCAGGTACATTTCTCACTGCAATTCATTCGCCCATTTTGGAGTATGTAAAACTCTGCTACTTATATTCTATTCTAAACACTGTTACTTTCGCTTTAAGAAATTAATATAAAAATTATTTAACATGTACATTAAATCTTTTCAATTTAAATCAATACATTTGCCTGTTTTAATAACATCTTAGGCAATAATAAAAATGAATTGAACACCCTTCAAATGTAACTACTCGGTATATTGTTCAAATTATAACACAACTCGAGTTTATTACTGCTTATAGCTATTAGTACAAATTATCCATGTAAGTAATGGGTACATAAAATCTACTTTTATTAATTTACTAAAGCCATACTCCCTTTTATATGTGGGGTTGCTGAGTCAAAGCATAATTACAAAGTAAAATGTCGGAGTCAACCGACCTCAATTTCTCTTAATATTTGTCCCATTACTCACTGGATAAAAATTACAAGTACTTATCTATTTTGGGATGCTGCTTGAAGAACATCATGGCCACAGGCACTGGAGGGGGGGTTCTTCTTTCTTCTGAGCTCTCTGATTTTCTCGCCGACATCGTCCATATGTCTTCTAAAATCGACGATTCACCATTTTCTAAGTTGGATCCTGCAACAAATTACTCCTGGTGGAGGCGTTTTCTCTCAAAGCCCAAGTCACAGTTCGGCGCACGGTAATATACATTGAGGATGCAGAATTACTCTCCCAGCTGATGTGTCTCAGTCCTCGTGAACGAACTTTCAGTAGATTTTCTTCTGAGTTAAAATGCATGGGACAATTCTTACTCCAGGGAACCTTGCCTATACAGGGATGGGGGAGAGGGGTGGCTGGCTCTGGTTACTCGATACTGTGAGCGTGGTCGGAGCTGCCTGAGGTGCTTTTCTTGTCATCACTTGCCTGTAAGCGTCTATAAGTTTCTTCTCACTCGAACAATTCTTCCAGAGATGCCTTTATATCTGTTTCTTCTGTATTCATTATTCTTTTTCTCTTTGCTGTAGCAACGACATGGTTTCGTCCTGAAGGTGCCACCATTTGCCCTGATGATGGTTTTCTTACCAAGCTAGAGCTACAGCATGCGAGATGATAACAGATATGCATCTTTCACTTAACAGTGGCTTTATTTAGGGATAACTTTAAATTAGCTTATGCCTCAAAGCTCCCCACTAGCGCAATTCATGGTTCCCTGGCTCCTTTGGGGGAGGTTTCTAACTAAACGTAGTTCTGCCCCCTGGCAAGGACTAACTTCAATTAACGCTCTCCGGGTATATACCGCCCTCTCTAATTGGCGGGTTTTCGAGTGCGCACTCTGCCATCTAGTGGCTCTTGGCGTCTATGTGAGAGGCCTTCCGATTATTATTATTATCATCATTATTATTATTATTATTATTATTATTATTATTATTATTATTATTATTATTATTATTATTATTATTATTATTATTATTATTATCATCATCATCATCATCATCATCGTAATAATAATATATTAATAATAATAATATTAATGATAATAATATTAATAATATAATAATAGCAATAATAATAATAATAATAATAATAATAATAATAATATCATTATTATTATTATTCTTATTATAATTATTATTATTATTATTATTATTATTATTATTATTATTATTATTATTATTATTATTATTATTATTATTATTATTCTTATTATTATTATTTTTATTATTACTATGATTATCATTATTATTATTAATATTGTAATAATAATAATTATTATTATTATTATTGTTATTATTATTATTATTATTATTATTATTATTATTATTATTATTATTATTATTATTATTATTATTATTATTATTATTATTATATTAATAATAATAATAATAATAATAATAATGATAATGAAAATAATAATACTAATAATAATAATAATAATACTAATAATAATAATAATAATAATAATAATAATAATAATAATAATAATAATAATAATAATGATAATAATAATAAAAATAATAATAATAATAATAATAGCAATATATAATAGATATAATAATAATAATAATAATAATAATAATAATATAAATAATAATAATAATAATAATAATAATAGTAATAATGAAAATTATAATTATAATTATTATTATTATTATTATTATTATTATTATTATTATTATTATTATTATTATTATTATTATTATTATAATATTAATAATAATAATAATAATAATGATTATTATTATTATTATTATTATTATTATTATTATTATTATTATTATTATTATTATTATTATTATTGTTATTATTGTTATAATTATAATTATTTTTATTATTATCATTATTATTATTATTATTATTATTATTATTATTATTATTATTATTATCATTATCATTATTATTATTACTATTGTATTTATTATTATTATTTTTATTATTATTATTATTATTATTATTATTATTATTAGTTCCTGGGTTCATCCAGT
>JAXCGZ010018599.1:0-10169 GCA_037179515.1 Halocaridina rubra | reverse complement strand
CGCAGGTTATTTTCATACAAGAGGCTTTTCCTGGTGGTGCACCACCAGGGGAGGAGGCTCCTATGCTCACAGGGTATGTTTCATATGTGCATTATACCAGAAGAGGACTCATTACCTACATTCATTCCTCCATACCTCACATGCTCCTTGGTTCTTCTGCACAAGTTGATATGACCTTTCAGCTCTTTGAAATCACTGTCGGGAATGGTACTCTTCGATTGTGCAATGTCTACTCTGCCCCAGGTGTAATTAATCTACCAGCCCTTCCAATACCTACAGACAGTGGAATGATCTATATGGGGGATTTTAACGCCAGACACCCGCCCTTGGTGACTCATCTCTCACTCCCAATCGCGGTGGCAAGCCTCTGCTCGACTACATCCGCCGCTACCGCCTCACCCGCTGGGATACTGGTGGTGCCACACACGCTCGTGGGGGTACTGTAGATTACATTCTCACAGCTGGCCTTGTGGTACCTAATGTCTCCTGCTCTTCTATCCCTTCTCTCTTTTCTGACCATGTTGCCCTTAGCCTGAAATACTCCATACTTCAGACTCCAGCTACCCTCTCCCATCACCGCACCCGCATCTCTATCCCTCCCAAATACTGTCCCACTTATATTTCCTTTATCTCTCACCTCCCTCCCACTTTTGATCTCCTTTCTCCAGACAGCTTATACAACTCACTGGTGGATTCTACACATGACTTCTACACGCATTATGTTCTCAGACCACATGTTCCACGTCGCCCTGAGGCCCATTCCTGGACTTTGGATCAGCGTATTGCCCAGGCGGAAAGGACAGCTGTGGATGGTGGACTCTCCTTTCAAAGACAGCCCACCCCTGACCACCTGCACCAATATCAGTTGGCGAGGGATGATCTGGTTGCCCTGCAGAAGTGTGTGCACACGGAGTATTGGCAGAAATTTACGGATAGTATTAACCATCAGACTAGCGCTGGGACTATGTGGCATCTTATAAGGAAGGCTGTCAAGAAGAAACCCACCTGTGCTCTACACCACAGTCCACTTGAGTACGCTCAGGACCTCATTACTACCTGGTCAGCACAGTCACAAACTTGCAACCTTCCCGGGAACGTTCAAGAGGCACTCTCCACCCACCGCAGTGTTCGTAACCTCCGCCTAATGGGTGCATTACTACAGACGGATGAAGAGGATGACATCCCATTCACAGAGGATGAACTACGACGTGCTCTTGCTAGGATTAAGGCTACTGCCCCTGGGGAGGATGGTCTTACATATCAAGTTCTCCGTCTTCTTCAGAAAGTTCCTGGTAACCCCCTACTGCGGCTCTTCAATCTTTGCTTTTGCTTGGGGCATGTGCCCTCTGCCTGGACCAGAAGCACTATTATTCCTCTACCAAAACCTGGAACCGACAAATTTAGGCCTATCTCCCTCACCTCCTGCTTCAGCAAAGTGTTTGAACGCATCCTTCTTGCCCGGCTCATGCACCGTCTACAGGATAAACTCTCCCCCAGTCTTTATGGTTTCCTCCCACAACGGAGCACACATCACTGCCTCGCTGAACTCTACACCCGTCTTTCTCCCACCAGTGTGGTCGCCTTCCTGGACCTCAAATCTGCCTTCGATATAGCCAACAAGGAAATTATTCTTGACCAGCTGGTGGACTTTGGAGTTCGGGGGAACATACTGAAATGGATACGGGGATATCTCTGCAACAGAACATCAAGTGTCCTTTTTAAAGGGTCGTATAGCTCCTATGAACGGTTTGAACTGGGTACTCCTCAGGGGTGTGTGCTAAGTCCTTTTCTATTCAATATCCTTATGCATCGTCTACTCTCCCTCCTTCCTGTCATCCCCGGTACTACAGTTACCTGCTATGCGGACGACATATGCATCCACACGACCTCAACTCACGACCTTCAGCACATGCTCCATGACTTTTACGTGTCTGCTACCTCCTGTGGCCTTATTATCTCCCCAGAAAAAAGCAGGATTTTTACTTCACGCAACTGCAGAGCACTGCCCGCATTCGCCATGGGTGGTAATGTCATCCCTCACTGCACACAGTACACGTATTTAGGTGCACCTGTCCGGATCACCCCAGCTATACCTGCTCGTCAACGAATTCATCCCTTTGTGAAGAGCCTTCTTGACCGTCTGGAGCCCCGCTTTGCACCTGTCAAGTGGCTTGCCAACAATGCTGCAGGAGTCTCCATCCCAGTGGCGAGGACCCTCTACATCCTACTACTTCGGTCAGTGGTTGACTATCTGTCTCCTGCCTTGTGTCAACTTCCTAAACCAGCTCTCGAACCACTTGAAAAGTTCCAGAATCGAGTCATGAGATTTATCTTGGGATGTTCTCTCTCTACCCGTATTGTGAGTATGCAGTTGGAGCTCAACTTACCCCCTCTTGTGGAGAGGATTTATGCCAATGTGTCCTATTTTACTGTTAAGTGTCTTCACTACCCCTTTCTTGCTCCGTACTTCTCTGCTGTCATGAGGACGTCCCTTGATCCAGACGCACCCAGGCTCCCACTTCGAGCAGGAGGTCATAACCTTATCAGGGTGGTGAGTGACATTCTCCGTGGCCTTGACATCGACCTGCCAGTGCAGGCGGCTGTCCCAGATTTACCACCCTGGCGTGTCCCCCTCCCCGCTGTCACATATACACCGACCTCGAAGGATGTCTATCCCCCCTTGCAGAGACAGTTAGCTCTGGAGACTATCGCTGATGTATCCACGTCTGTCCCTGCAGCACACCACGTCTATGTTGATGGTTCTGTGCAAGCAGATGGGAGGGCGGCATGTGCTGTGTTTTCCCCCACCATGGAGCCGCCTGTGCCGGCTGATTCATGGATTGGCCGTAGACTACCCACCTCGTCGAGCTCCACCTACTGTGAACTGAATGCCATCTTGGATGCCGTGACTCTCCTTGTTCGACGACGAGTGAATGGGGTAATAATTTGTGACTCCCAATCGGCCCTACAAGCCCTATCCTCGCCAAGACCTATCTGTGGCCGTGCTGTGGGAGATATACTATGTCGCCTCGCAGCCGCTCGGGATGCTTCTCTTGTTGTGTCATTTGTGTGGACTCCATCCCACATTGGGCTGACTGGCAACGACACAGCGGATCGTCTTGCCAAGGCGGCCTGTATGCTGGATGGGCATGCTGTGGACGCTGAGCCCTCCCTCCGATGCCTACGTAACATCATCTACTCAGCTGGGTTTGCCATGACGGTCCAGCGCAGGGACACGGAGAGGGCCAACAGTGTGTCCATACAGCACCATGATCACTTCCTTCACAGTCGCTACAAGTATCGCAGACGCGGGTTAATGGTGCGGAAAAACAATGTAGTTAGTGCTCGGCTCAGAATGGGGTATCGGCCTTTATGGCAGGTCTCCCAGACTCTAGATATGCCACAGTACACCTCCTGTACATTATGCGACCGTCCTAATGCTAACACTCTTGACCACTATTGTCTTCAGTGCCCCACAGTGAGAGATGTTTTACCACGAGGTCAGAACTTAATACAGATCTGCTCATTTTTACTTAATGATGACAACCTTGATGTTATTCTTGCTCGTTTTCCTCACTTTGGTGGCCATTAATTATATTGAATTATACATATATTTTCTGTATGTTGCTGTATAATTCTGTTTGTGCATTCTGCGTTTCTCTGAGCTTTACTTTTGCATATAATGTACTCTGTGCTGCCATTCTGTGAGTTGTGTGTTAGTATGCAGCAATGTTTTATCAATATGTACACCTCCCTGTAAACCATGTTCAATTCTTGGTTTTATATCCATTTGAAGCATTATTTGTATGAACTCATGTAATGTCTGACGCCTTGGCGCAATAAATTAATAAAATAAATAAATAATCTCTCTCTCTCTCTCTCTCTCTCTCTCTCTCTCTCCCCCTCTCTCTCTCTCTCTCTCTCTCTCTCTCTCTCTCTCTCTCTCTCTCTCTCTCTCTCTCTCTCTCTCTCTCTCTCTCTCTCTCTCTCTCTCTCTCTCTCTCTCTCTCTTTATCATTTTCTTCCCTGTGAGCTTTATGTTACTACCACATGCGACTTTGATTAGTCAAGTCAGCGGTTGGATACACCACACTCAAAAGTTAAAAGGGGCATTCTCTCAAAGTAACGGTCACACACTGCCAAAAAAAAAGTCCTTCGAAAAAGAAGCGTCATGATAGCCCTAATAGAATAGGGTATAATACCATAAGGTAAAAAAAACATCTCAGACTTTGTATATAGATTACATCTATATAACAACGATACTTCTTTATATTAATTTAGAACAAAATATTTACTGATGAACACACACACACACACACACTCACACACACACACACACACACACACACACACACACATCCATGGGTTGGTAGGAGGGTTAGCCATTAGGAGACTTAAACATAAAATCTAGAATTTAGAGGCAATGGTTATAAGCCTTGATGATAAAATTCGGAATATGGATGGAGAAATGAAAGAGAATGAAACACTCAGAGAGCAAATAAGATCTTTGGAGGAAGCAAATAAAGCACAAGGGCAGGAGAGAAAGAAACTAGAAAAATGAATAAAGAAGCTGGAAGGGGAAAAGAGTCAACTAGAATCTAGAATTTCTAAACAAGAAGATAAAAACAAACAGCTGAATGACAACCTAAAGGAATTAGATGTTAGTTCACTGCTCTCTTCTGAGAGAGACGAGATTGCTGCTTGGAATGTCCAGATTAGGGAAAACATTGAACACTTCAGAAAAGAGTTCCAGGAGATGAATATGGAAAATGATGCCATGAAAACTTCCTTTGCTGATGCACTAAAGGGGAATGTGGCAGTAAAAGAGGCTGTAAAGGTGGTGGCACTGGAAAACATACAAACAGTTGACTATAAAGAGACAGTAATCGAAAAAATGAAAGACGTTGTGATGGAAAGGGCAAACCCACTCATCAGACAGGCACTTGATAAGGAGAAGACAGTGGTAATCTCAGGCATAAGCGAATCCCAGGAGCCAACATGGCAGGGGAGACTTGAAGAAAATAAAGCTAGGGTTGTAGACCTGATAAGAAAGCTTGGAGTAGTTTGTGGTCCTGAGGATATTGTAAACATACACCAACAAGGTAAATATTCGAGGGAAGGAAAGCCGAGACCAACAAAAGTAACCTTTGAGAGAGGGGAAACATGTAGGGAAATATTGTTGAGAAAAAAGTCTAAAAGACCTTCAAGAATTCAAAGAAGTGTTCATTAGACGATACAGAACACAGGAAGAGATGGGAAAGATCAAAAACTTGTTGCAAGAGGCAAGAAGGTTAAATGATGAAAGAAATGAAGAACAGAAGAAAAATTTTCATTTCAGAGTTCTTCCAGACAAAGGGGAGATAAAGAAGATAATGACAGAAGATCAGGGGATGGGGCCTCATTAAGATTGTTATACACAAATGCTGATGGGTTAGCTGGTAAGGCAGTAGAATTAAAAGATAGGATTCACAACAGTAAGGCAGATATAGTAGCAATTACAGAGACTAAGTTGAGTGAGGACATAAACAGTGTCACAGTTTTTCCTAAGGGCTTCAGAATACTAAGGGTTGAAAGATCTGAGAGGACTGGTGGAGGGATAGCACTGCTCATAAGTGAAAGGATTCAAGTTGAAGAAATAAACTTGGCTATAAAAAGTGAGTTCAAGGAATTTCTTGTTGCTCGCATAAATACTGGGTCAGAGAGCATTATAATGACTGTTGTATACAACCCACCAAGGAACCAAAATAGGCTTGAAGTTTATGAGGAAAGTCATATAGGTACTATTGAAGTCATAAACTCAGTTGTTAACATGGCACGGGAAAAAAATGTAGGATTTTGATTATGGGAGACTTTAATCATAAAGAGATAGATTGGATAAATCTTGACCCACACAGTGGTGAGGACTCATTCGGGGCAAGATTCCTAGATTGCGTACAAGGAAAATTCCTACACCAACATGTAATGGAACCAACAAGGGCCAGGGGTGGGTATGAGCCATCACTACTTCATCTAGTGTTCACAGATAATGTGTTGGATATTGAAAAAATTGAGTATGAATCACCAATTGGAAAGAGCGACCACTGTGTGTTGTTGATGGAGTATATCATTGAAGATATTCCTCCTGAGAGTAGAGGCACTGAGGACATGAGGAGGAACTATCCGAAAGGAGATTACATCAAAATGAATGAGCTTTTTGCAGTTATTGACTGGAGAACCTTATTTTACAACAAATCTGTACAAGAAATGTATGACATCTATTGTGAGAAATATGGGAAGATAGTAGATTGCTGCATACCTGTCACCAAAGTAGGTGTAATTCATGCCAGAGAGAAATGGTTCGATAATGGGTGTAAAAGAGCTAAGGAGTGGAGAGACAATTGCTGGAAAAGGTATAGGAGGAGCAAAAACATAAATGCCTGGCAAACCTACAAAAGAGCAAGAAATGACTACCTAAGTAAAAGGAGAGAGGCAGAGAGAGACTATGAGAGGGACATCACCAGGAAGGCTAAAGAAAATCCCAAGCTTTTCCACAGCTTTATCAGAGGAAAACTGAAGGTAAAAGAACATGTTTTAAGGCTAAAGAGAGCGAATGGAAGCATCACTGAGACGGATGAAGAGATCTGCAAAGAATTGAACAAGTAGTTTCAGTCAGCAGAGGTATGCAAAGCGCTGATGGATTTAGATGTTCATAAAGCTACAGGTCCTGATGACATATCCCCTCATGTGCTTAAAAAATGTGCAAACACAATATCAGTGGCCCTATGTATCATATTTAAGGAGTCACTGGAGTCGGGGGAGATTCCAAGATGCTGGAAACAAGCAAATGTGACACCTATCTTCAAAAAGGGAAGGAGGGATACGGCTCTGAACTATAGACCAGTTTCCTTGACCAGCATAGTTTGCAAAGTTATGGAGAAAATACTAAGGAAACATAGCTCTCTTCACTTGGAATCCTTCAACTTTTTGTCAGTGAGGCAACATGGCTTCAGAGAAGGTAGATCAACAGTAACAAACTTATTAGAATTTTATGATGAGGTAAGCCAAATCTTACAGGAAAAAGAGGGCTGGGCAGATTGCATATTCCTAGACTTCCAGAAAGCGTTTGACACTATTCCACATGGGAGACTTATTAGGAAGCTGCAATCAATGGCTAGAATAGGTGGAAATGTTTTGGAATGGATAAAAACTTACTTAGAAGGAAGGGAACAGATGGTTAGAGTAAGACACTCAGTGTCTGAATGGAGAAGAGTTAGTAGTGGAGTTCCACAGGGTTCAGTTTTAGGGCCACTTTTGTTCCTTGTATATGTAAATGACCTACCAGAGTCTGTAAATTCATTCATGAATATGTTTGCAGATGATGCAAAGATTGTGAAGAAAGTAAAAAACGAGAACAATGGTAGAGAACTTCAGGAGGATCTAAATAATCTGCATGAGTGGTCAGAAAAGTGGCTAATGGAATTCAATACTTCAAAATGTAAGGTAATGAGAATGGGTACAAGTGCAAGAAGGCCCAAGCTTGACTACTCGGTGGCTGGAGTACAACTTCAAGAAACAGAAAATGAGAGAGATCTAGGAGTAAACATACTGGCAGATTTGTCTCCAGAAATACATATAAATGGCATAGTAAGGGCAGCATATGCATTCTTATCAAATGTAAGGGTAGCCTTCAGGCACATGGACAAGGAAATGTTCAGAAATATTTATATAACCTATGTGAGGCCAAAACTGGAATATGCAGCCCCCTTTTGGAATCCGCACTTGAAAAAGCACATAGCTAAGCTTGAAAAAGTTCAAAGACATGCCACGAAACTGGTGCCAAAAATACGCAATCTCAGTTATGATGAGAGGCTGAGGGAATTAGACTTACCATCACTGGAAGCTAGAAGAGTGAGGGGGGATATGGTGACAGTCTTTAAATTCCTTCATGGTTATGATAGAGTGGATAGGGATCGATATTTTGATATGGCTGGCTCTAGAACTAGAGGTCATAGTTTGAAGCTTCGCAAGAAAACTTCTTTGCAGGATGTAAGGAAATACTTTTTCAGTGTAAGAGTAGTTGATAATTGGAATTGGCTAAGCGAGGAGGTAGTTAATGCTATCTCAATCCATAGTTTTAAGGACAGGTATGATAAGTATCACTAAGTATAAAATGGAACCGATCAGGAGACGGGAAGATACGAGCTTTGGGCTCTTTCCCGTAAACACAATTAGGTAATCACAATTAGGTAATCACACACACACACACACACACACACACACACACACACACACACACACATAGATACATATATATATATATATATATATATATATATATATATATATATATATATATATATATATATATATATATATATATATATATATATATATATATATATATATATATATATATATATATATATATATATATATATATATATATATATATATATATATATATATATATATATATATATATATATATATATATATATATATATATATATATATATATATATATATATATTTATATATATATATATATATATATATATATATATATATATATATATATATATATATATATATATATATATATATATATATATATATATATATATATATATATATATATATATATATATATATATATATATATATATATATATATATATATACCATTAGTATATTCCCCCCTATCGGCTTTTTATTTCGTCCACCTGAAGCTCCTGGTTTTTTGTATTTTTGTATTTTTGTATTTTTTGTTAATCTGTGGGATTTTATTAATTAGTAATGTGTTTAGGTCTGTTTCTGTTAGTGTGTAGGATTGCATTAATTATTACCATATTTATGTCTGTTTTGTTAATCTGTAGGTTTGTAAAATCTCGAATTATAATTCCTATTGTATTAGGTGAACTTGATATTACAATTGTTATAAATGGTTCCCCTTATTTCCATGCCCTTCACTATTTCGAATCATTTATCCATTGCCACATGGTCATATATTAGTCATGGGTATCATAAGAACATAAGAACAAGAACATAAGAATAGAGGACACTGCAACATGCCTACTGGCACACACGAGGCAGCTCCATTTTTGAATTGTATTTTCAGCATGTCTAACCTATTCTATTCTACTCTACTTATTTATTCTATTTTTTCTTTTTATGGTTTTTCTAACAAGCACTAACCTATTCATGCCCACCCTACCTCTGTCATATGTCTATCTAATCTACATTTGAAGGTGTCTAAGGTATTGGCATTTACTATCCTACTAGGAAGCTTGTTCCATGCATCAGCTACTCTATTACCAAACCAATTTTTACCAATTTCCCTTCTGAACCTAAATTTATCAAGCTTAAATCCATTATTACGAGTTCTGGTTTGATCATGACTTTTTAAAACTTTATTAATATCTCCCTTGTTAATCCCTTTAAACCATTTATACACTTCAATCATATCCCCCCTAACTCTTCGCCTCTCTAGAGAATGTAGATTAAGTTTTTTTAATTTGTCCTCATATGGTAGTTTTCTGATATTGTGTATCATCTTGGTCATTCTTCGGTGCACCCTCTCCAAGGATTCAATTTCCATTCTATAATAGGGTGACCAGAATTGCACAGCATAATCTAAATGGGGCCTAACTAATGCAAGATAGAGCTGCAAAATAAGTTTTTCCGTTCTATTGCTAACGCTTCTTGAGATAAATCCTAAAATTCTGTTTGCTTTATTTCTGACTGCTGTGCATTGCTCTCTTGGCTTAAGACTACTACTCACAAGAACTCCCAAATCCCTTTCACACTGAGAACTCATGATTTCATGGCTATTTAGCTTATAACTAGTATTGTCTTTTATAGTACCCATTTTAACTACTTTACATTTTTCAACATTAAATTCCATTTGCCATTTGTCTGACCATTCAGATAATCTATTTAGATCTTCTTGTAAAGCATGAATGTCTTCTTTTCCATTTATGGTTCTACCTATTTTAGTGTCGTCTGCGAATTTACTTAGGTTACTACTGATAGCCGCGGCAGGCCTGCCCTCCGCCCAGGAGGGCGCCGTGGCAGGCCTGCCCTCCCCCCCGGAGGGCGCCGCAGCAGGCCTGCCTCCCCCCCGGAGGGCGCCGCGGCAGGCCTGCCCTCCCCCCAATTGAAGTAGCCAATGGCCATATCACAGATGACGA
>JAXCGZ010018598.1:0-10197 GCA_037179515.1 Halocaridina rubra | reverse complement strand
GTGTGAAAGATAATAATATACATACATACATATACCTTGGCTGTTTCCCCCTTAAATTGGGGGATACAATTTTATATATATATATATATATATATATATATATATATATATATATATATATATATATATATGTATATATATATATAATGATGATGATGATGATCTTTTCTTATCGTAATCCTCTTTGTACTCGTGGAAGAAGTGTAAAAAAAAAAAAAAAAAAAAAAATTTTGGCAGGCATTATTTGCGAAATTAAATTTTTTTTACTATTATTTTTTGGGGGCGTTATTGCAATTTCGTGGATAAAAAAAATTGTGCATATAAGGAAGAAGGTGTATATATATACATGAATCATATTTTACTCGACCAGGACTCAAACCTAGGACACATAATTACTGCCAAGGCGCTACCAACTATACCACAGAAGGTATAAAAGAGAAACAAATCTTACAGCTTAACTGCTATGCTAGGAATGAACGCATTCTATCATGAATGCCACTCCGTATTTTTACAGTTTCTCCCCAACTTCAACCATGGCTTTATTTTCGCATTTAATTCAAATCCCAGTCTAATTTGTCATCAACAATAATCACCTAAGCACATTTCCATATATGAAAACATGGATCATATTTTACCCGACTGAGACTCGAACGTAGGACACATAATTACTGTGCTAAGGCGCTTCCAACTACACCACAGAAGGTATAAAAGAGAAACCAACATTACAGCTTTACTGCTATACTATAAATGAATGCCACTCTATTCATATTACAGTTTCTCCCAACCTCACTTGTTGCTTTGTTTTTGCATTTAATTCAAATCCCAATCTAATTGGCATAAACAATAATCAAATAAACACATTATCATATGTGAAAACATGGACCATATTTTACCCGACCGAGCCTCGAACGTAGGACACATAATTACTGTGCCAGGCACTACCAACTGCACCACAGAAAGTATAAAAGAGAAACCAATCTTACTGCTTAACTACTATACTAGGAATGAATGCATTTTATTCAAATCTCAATCTAATTTGGCATAAACAATAATCAAATAAGCACATTACCATATGTGAAAGCATGAGTCATATTTTACCCGACCGGGACTCAAACCTAGGACATATGATTATTTTGCCAAGGTGCTACCAACTACTCCACAGAAAGTATAAAAGAGAAACCAACTTTACAGCTTAACTGCTATACTAGGAATGAATGCATTCTATTTGAAGGCCACTCTGTTCATAATTCAGTTTCTTTCAACCTCACTTATGGCTTTGTTTTTGCACTTAATTCAAGTCCCAATCTAATTTGGCTTAAATAATAATCAAATAAGCACATTACCATATGTGAAAACATGAATCTTATTTTACCCGACCATGACTTATACCTAGGACACATAATTACTGTGCCAAGGTGCTACCAACTACACCACAGAAGGTATAAAAAAGAAACCAACCTTACAGCTTATCTGCTATACTAGGAATGAATGCCTTCTATCTGAATGCCATGCTGTTCATATTACAGGTTTTCCCAACTGCACTCGTGGCTTCGTTTTCGCATTCAATTCATATCCCAATCTAATTTGGCATAAACAATAACGAAATTAGCACATTACCATGTGTGAAAACATGAATCATATTTTACCCGACCAGGACTTGATCATAGGACACATAATTACTGTACCAAGGCGCTACCAACTACACCACAGAAGGTATAAGAGGGAAACCAACCTTACAGCTTAACTGTTATACTATGAATTGATGCATTTTATCTGAATGCCACTATGTTCTTATTACAGTTTCTCCCAACCTCACTTGTGGCTTCATTTTCGCATTTAATTCAAATCCCAATCTAATTTGGCATAAACAATAATCATATAAGCATGTTACCATATGTAAGAACATGAATAAAATTTTACTTGATTGGGACTCGAACCTAGGACATATAATTACTGTGCCAAGGCACCAGAAGGTATAAAAGAGAAACCAACCTTACAGCTTAATTGCTACACTAGAAATGAATGCATTTTATCTGAATGCCACTCTGTTCATATTACAGTTTCTCCCAACCTCACTTTTGGCTTCGTGTTCGCATTTAATTCAAACCCCAATCTAATTTGGCATAAACAATAATCAATTAAGCACATTACTATGTGTGAAAACGTGACTCATATTTTACACAACCTGGACTCGTATCTAGGAGACATAATAACTTTGCGAAAACTGTCTGGAAACAGTTTCGTATACAGTGTTACCCCGGTTATTGGCGTTTCTTGGTTCGCTTTCTCACTGTATCGCATTTTTTTTTTGGATAAATTATTATTTTATATCATGGGTATATGCAAAAATATTAAAATATTAAAAAAAAAATTCTCAGTATTTTAATTTTTTTTACTGAAAAAAACATATTTCATTATCTAATTGATAAAAAAAAATTATTTCCCAGCCTACGAATAATAAAACAGTAAAAAATAGTAAAAAACATAAATGTAGATAGATAGATAGATAGATACGTTTATTGACCACCTCTTTTGAAAAGTACAGTATAATCTTTACAAAAGGAATATTTGGTCCAAATTACAATGAATAAATACTATAGATTTTGTACAATCACCAAATAAGTAGATGAATTTTAAATTAATATACATTGTACTAATAACTGAATGATATACGTACGTACAGTATAACTCACAGTATTGCATCATACGAAATAGTGTTCGATAGCGTACAATGTATTGGGGTCGCAGCTACGTGAGCTAGCATATATATTTATATATCCAGTAGTTTCATGATTTTATTGATAAAAAAACGTATTTATTAGCCTAAGAATAATAAAACAGCAAAAAATAGTAAAAAACATAAATACTAACAGTATTGCAACATGTAAAATAGGATACCGCTATCAGTGTTGTGGACAAAGACTCGTTCAGTCTAACTCACGTGTGCGCCGTTCACGTTGTGCTTATTAAACGTTTTGCTTGTGTTCGATAGTGTACAATGTATTGGGGTCAAAGCTATGTGAGCTAGCATATATATTTATATTTCCAGTAGTTTCATGATTTTATTGATAAAAAAAACGTATTTCTTAGCCTAAGACTAATATAATAGTAAAAAATAGTAAAAAACATAAATACTAACAGTATTGCAACATGTAAAATACGATACCGCTATCAGCGTTTCGGACAAAGGCTTCCACCATCTTCCATTGTCTCACCTCACTCGTGTGCGCCATTCACGTTGTGCTTAGTATTATTATGTTTTGCTTGTGATTTTTTTACTCGCATATTTTAACCTTTGCAATGCCTCCCAAGCATCCTTCATCTTCTAAGGCTTCTTGTAGTGAGCCTAAGCGGCAAAGGAAAATGTTAACCATTGTAGATAAAGTGAAACTCTTAGATATGTTGAAAGAAGGAAAAAAGTTTGTGGATGTCGGCCGCTATTTTACGTAAACGTAAAAATTATTGTAAAATATGGAACCTATGTATGTCAAGTCATCATCACCTCATTCACGGTAAGTTTTCCCATCACTTTCATAAAAAAATTACGTTGCTTGCTGTTATTTATAATGTAAAGGTGTTTTTTTAACAGTACAGGGAGGGTTTATACAGTGTAAACGTAAAAATACATTAAAATATCTATGTACATATAGGCTGATCTTACTCCGCGGATTTCCTGGTTCGCGCCGGGTCCCGGAACCGAACTACCGCGATAAGGGAGGTAACACTGTATTATGATTTTGTTTAATTGGTAGACACTTTTCTCATGTAGATGGCAAATCCTGGGAATATTTTGTTCCACTTCCCAGTGCTAGAGAATTTATCCTATAATATTGAGAGCAGGGTGTCCAGTTCAAATGGATGCTCAACTCTACATCTGTTTGCTCATTATGACAAAGCTTTGCCAGTCATCCATGGATCTCACCATGCCTTGAAGGCACTTGCATTTAGCTCATTTATACATTTGTGAGTAGACAAAGGTTTGGTACCTACACTGGATACATTGTTCTGGGGTCCAGATACCGGGAGACTACTGATGGTTTAACGACTTTGTCGAGGTGAATCTTCTGTCAAGGCTTTGACTTGGTTCCCCCTTCTTGAGGACCTAGAACTACCTCTAAATATGGGTTTTATGTAACCGCTCATTTTAGGTTGTTTTCATCTCCAAAAACTCACTGTGACTCGTAGCTAAAGGATAGCTGATTGTATTAGTGTTCTTTATGTTTGTCCTCAATGACTACTGGTTATGCGATGCCTCTCGTGATACAACAAGTTCTAACTTAAATAGTGACTCTCATGATAACAGTACTAAAATGAATAAAATCTGAGAGATGCATCTAACTGTTTGCTGCTCCTACACTTGCCATCTAACAGCATAGGAATTGTTAATGTCGAAAAGAATTACTTCAGTAATAAATATTGGTCAGCAATTTAGAAGAGAGATATGCTAGAATATGTACAGAGGGAGAAAAAGTATTACATTTCATATAAATCTCTGGTTGCACATTCAGCAGACTCTATCCTAAGGTCTTTCATTTACCAAACCGTCTCAGTCCACAATTCATGATAGATAAATAAGTTGTAGAAAAGAGGCAGAGAGGACATATGAGGAAAGTATTACAAGGAGAGCTAAGGAAAACCCAAGTGTTACCACAGCTTTGTCAGTAGAAGAGTAAAATCAAATATATCTTTTATAGTTTGTAAGGGCAGATGGAAGTATTATTCAGACAGATGATGAGATCGGCGAAGTATTGAATATGGTGTTTCTTTCAGTATTCATGATAGAGAATTCTCCACCCCTACATGTTGAAGATGTGAGAGAATAGGACCAGTATTAGGGAAAACCTTTTCAATTACAGATGTATGCAAAACACTGATGGAATTAGATGCTCATGAAGCTCTGTGCCTTATAATATATCTCCTTATGTACTCAAAATATGTACAGTTTCATTATCTGCAGCATGTTGTTTCATAATTGCTAAGTCATTGGAATCTAGGGATATTCCAAGATGCTGGAAACAAGTGAACGTGGTAAAACTACAATCAGCAATTCCTTTATAGGTACTCTTTCAAAAAATATTTCATATAAAACTTTGGTTACACATTCAGCAGAGTCTAGTCTAAGCTCCTTTAATATATCAAACTGTTTCAGTCCACAATTCGTGATTGATAAATAACCCACATGTATATGAAGGGTCAAATCAACAGCAAGTCTCCTCCAACTGTCTTGTACTCCTATATCTCCTTGTGTGTACATACTTCATGGCAGGAGATTAGTTCCCTAGCACCTTCACAACCCCTCAAAACTTTTTGAATAGCTGGCTCAACCACCTTGGGGTCCATTTTTCTGGCCAAGTATAATGATTGATCCACTCCTAGATGGTGCATGTTGTGGATGAGTATTACAAGAGTAATACTCATCCTGAGGACAAACGCCTCAATAAGCTTTCCTAGGATGCTAAGCCGCCACTTGATAATTATTTCTACTACACCTGTCATTTGGATTCTTCTTTCTTACGTTGACATCAATTTCACCCATCCATAGACTGTTGCAGAGGCTGTCATTAGGCTGATATTTTGCATGTCCTGCTTCAGTGCTATAGTAACTCCTTTCGACATGACCTCCATAAATGCTATGTTGATTTGATTATAGTCACCTTTCCTTTTAAACCATGCAGTATTCTGTGTCTTAAAGTTTTCTATCTCTAGAAACCCCCATGACAATACTAGCATCACATCATGCACCATAACTGCTTTTCTCAAGACAGTCTTTCATCCTAACTCAATACAATATCTCTTTCATTATATTAATAGTTTGCTTTCCCATGTAGTCATCCCATCTGATTCCTTCTGTTTGCCTTTTGATGTGATGGCACTTGACACATTATTATCCATCTACAAGGTAGTATCCTACCAACTTTCCACACATTGAAAACAATTCCCTTCATGGACTTTCTGGTAGGTGGGGTACTTCATTCCCCCTGAAGAAGATGAGCTCCCTTCTATTACTTTGTAGCTTGAGTCCAGGGCAGCTCCTCCGTCTAGTGACTCTGGTGGCTCAATGATCAGACCAGACTTATTTAAGTACCTGATCAATTTCCTGACCGACACTTGACACTTTTATACCAAGATCTTATCATTTTAGCCCCCTTAATCCTCTTTGATTTTGCTAACATTATCTTCAAGATCCTTGACATGATCTTTGGTGTAGAGTTCAGACCAAGTCTTAATCAGGTTACGTAGTACATTTTGCCCTCTTATTTTATTTACTAATATTTTCTCAACTTCATTTATCCATTGCTATACTTTATTTTCTTACTCTTCTTTTTTCCTTCCTGCTAGCTGGCTGTCATAACTACATAATTTATTTCTAAATTTAAGAAGCTGATTCTCTTTCCAGAACCATATTATAGTCTTGTGAATGTCATCAAACTTATCAATGAAATCCTTGTCCTCAACTAGACACAGGCCATCCCTCTCTTTATCCTTTTCTTATTCTTCTATTTCAGCATGGTGGCTTCCTCTGCCCCAATAGTGGATGAGCCTGTCTCCTCTTCATCATCTCCTTTCGTTTCTATGGCCGCACACTTTGGTTTATTGGCTGCCAGACACAGAGGAGCTCTAAACTGCACTTTCCTTCAGCTTTCTCTGTAACAGTTTTTTGCCAGCTGTACCCTCACTGCTGTACTTGTGTGCTACAGCCACAATACTAGCTTTGATCAGATTCAGAATCCTAGCTCTTGACAGAATATATCTCATAGACAGTGTCATCATCCTTTCCACCTGCTGAAACTTCACACTTATATGATTTGACAACCCAGTCATAACAGACAACTCCATAATTCTTTCAAGAATTTCACCACAATATCCAGCTTACCTTGCCAACCTCCTTATTTCATGCGCTTACATATCCACTAGTTCTCAAGTCCATTTAATGTTGACTAATTTCCTCCAAGCAACAAATGCCCCATCTGTGAAACCCTCTTTATACCTAGCTTCTGTCTTATCACGTCTTCCTGCTCACTCTCTTCCATTTCTAAATGTATGGTCAGGGCATAACCTTCCAAATACTGAGAGAGAAAATTGGCTATTTAGATGTTTTTTACTATTTTTCCACCAATATTACCTTTTCAAAGCAGCAACTGAAGTATGGATGTGGAGAAGTTTTATGATTCCATGGACAACAAGAACTAATGAGAATGTATTGAGGCAGATGGGAGTGGAGAGGTTATTAATGACAACAGTTAAAAGACAGTAAATGAGATCTTGGACATGTGATGAGAAGGCATGAGAGAATATATGGATTATGTGATGGGAAGACATCTTAAGACTTCAGAATTATTGCAGTTAACAAGAGATAGAATCAGGTGATGTTTCATGGTTGCTAAATTCCAAGTGGATGTAACACATCGATGATGACCTCCCCACAATGTCTCCCTCCCCAGTAAATGGCTTTATCATATTATAACTAACTTTAAACTCCATTGTTGAAGCCTAGATAGCTTGTAGTTTAAGTAATAATAATACAAGCTACAATCCACCTCTGGAATCCAGTTAACATTGGATGATAGTTTCGTATGATAACAATCCTGAGATGCTTTTCTGCAACCGCCTGGCCCCTCGCAACCATTTTTTGCATGAACGCAGTACCACAAAGGACAGAGCAGGAAACAATGTCGACCAGATTCCATGTAGCCAATTCCACATGAAATCAAAATCCATTCTGTGAAGCTCTAACTGTCACGTAGCAAACCTTTCCTCTCATAAGCTCAGTATCGACTACTCCTCATACTTTATCTGGGTACTTTGCCATTTCAATATCAGTGCTATCAACACACACCATACTTTAATATCAGCATCTCAGACCCAGTGTCCATTAAGTTCATGATCTTTCTCAGATAAGACCCACTAAATGTCATACAAACCCGACTGTGGAGTTGTTGAAGTGTTCTTACATGAATGGCTTCCAGGGAATTGTCCATCAGCTTTCATGCCTTAGTAATATTTCTCACTGCCCTTATATCGTATGCCATAGTAATCTAACTGGCCATCCATAAAATTGAGGAACAGGATTCATCCTTTTTTTTCAGAGAGGGAATAGCTCACAGATGACAGGAAACCAATAATTTTCGATAATAAAAAACTTTGCATGTGAAATCTTTAGTAACATACTACATTCTCATATCTAAGATACACAATTAAGCATTTCTGTTCCTTATTCATGATGCTAGGAAAAACTGAAATTATCACTGGCCTTAATGCTTTTCACTCCTAAAGACCTAGATCTTCCAAAATGCAGAGATTTCTCCCTTGACAAAGGAATATCGCTACAACAGTAGTATTCAGTAAAATGTTGTCTGCGATTTCACTGGTTAGTCATCACAAGTTTTTTCTGTTACTGACTGATTGATACCTACACCATACAAAAAGTTTTATTATGCCATATTGCATAATAGTTAGAAATTCAAGCCTTTTCTTGGAGCCACTTAAGATATTGTATGGAATATTTAATATTCAGTCAATAAGAGAGGGACTAAACTCTTCAGACTGGGTTTCTTGATGCACAATTACATGTAAAACATATGCACTTAAAGCAACTATCACAAATAATATAGAAATAGTTTTTATAGATTTAAAAAAAAATAGTTTGTCATGTCCACCCTATCTAAGTCCTATGCTTGTAATACTGTAAACGAGATGCATGGACAAATTGAAAAGAAAAATTACTTTTTCAGTCTTCCAACACCCCATCAGCACCCACTCTCTTTTCACTTTGAATACTTATTGGAAGACAGTCTTGGGGGAAAAAATGAGCATAAGACTTAAGAGTAGGAAACATACTATAAAGCAGGAGCAAGTTTTTCGAACTTTCTGCATTCCTCAGTGCCTGCAGAGCCTGTAAAATTAATAACTACTATAGTCATTTTGCATGGACTCCTAGATCTGTCCCTATTTCAAGAGTGATATGATCCGGGGTGCAGTAAAACTACCCCTGGTGAGACACTCTTAACAAGGTACTTAGAATCTTTAGGATTCTATTCTCTGGGCCAGATGTTATGCATCCACTCCTGAGTTATTGTGATGCAAATGTAATAGAGTAGTATAATTGAGATTAACCCTAATGGAACTATTAGGCTTAGGGAAGCAATGGATATAGACATTTATGTTTTAATATAATGAAAGTCAGCAGGGCGACCACAGAAATTACTTTCTATATGCATTTTATGTAAATATGGATATGGTCTGGTTATTTTAAAACTTTCCAGATACATATTTGGAATAATATCTCTGAAAGTATAATAGCAATATTTATGGTAAATTTTTTGTTGTACAATATGATAGCTGGAGGGTACGTAAAGAAGAGAAGCAAAAGTAGAATGTAAGGATTAACGTGTAATATAGCTCGTTTGTCTGTGGTCTTTGAATAGCCCTGGTTAAAAATTCTCTGTGGAAACTAGTTAACAGTAGTGTAGCAATTAGTATTGGGTAGTTCCATGTAGTATGCTTGTGAAATTTGCATAATGCAAAAAAAATAATATATATTCCTATTATACTAAATTGTCTTACTGTTCTCGCAGGAGTCTTTAGTGCCACGTCCCAGGAGGAGGGCCATCACCTAATCATAAATGCAGACGGAATATACATCACAGCATATTCAGTTTTGTCACTAAATCTTCAGCTAATCCATGGAGGCCATTATTGTAATCCAAGTGTAGCACCTCCTATGAGCCAGGTATAGTTGAATTGAAAGTTTATTGAGGCCCGAATTGCTAAATAACAAGATGTTTACTAAATAATGAACCACTTTGCTATAATTTTACATGTACTTTTAAGAGTTATTTCATACACTATGAAGCTACAGCATAGATGAGGCTTTCTTTCCTCATATACCTTTAGCAGTTTTTTTTATTCTTTCTCCGTCCATGATCTGCCGGGTTATCAAAGACAAAGGTTCAAAGAAATGAGAATGAAGAGGAAAAGTTACATTTTCTCATATCTCAAATCACTTGGTTTCACTCATATTCATATATCATATCTGCAGGCATATTTGTACGTTTGCACGTTTTATAGTGTAAACTAGATTATACCTATCATCCATGCCTGTGGTACCATATAGTTGCTCAGGTACCTTCTACAGTATTCATGATCACTGTTGCCAAATATAGTATTCATGATATCAGTGTTACCTTTATACTATAA
>JAXCGZ010018597.1:0-2500 GCA_037179515.1 Halocaridina rubra | reverse complement strand
TATACAAGGAACAAAAGTGGCCCTAAAACTGAACCCTGTGGAACTCCACTACTAACTCTTCTCCATTCAGACACTGAGTGTCTTACTCTAACCCTCTGTTCCCTTCCTTCTAAGTAAGTTTTTATCCATTCCAAGACATTTCCACCTATTCTAGCCATTGATTGCAGCTTCCTAATAAGTCTCCCATGTGGAACAGTGTCAAACGCTTTCTGGAAGTCTAGGAATATGCAATCTGCCCAGCCCTCTCTTTCCTGTAAGATTTGGCTTACCTCATCATAAAATTCTAATAAGTTTGTTACTGTTGATCTTCCTTCTCTGAAGCCATGTTGCCTCACTGACAAAAAGTTGAAGGATTCCAAGTGAAGAGAGATATGTTTCCTTAGTAGTTTCTCCATAACTTTGCAAACTATGCTGGTCAAGGAAACTGGTCTATAGTTCAGAGCCGTATCCCTCCTTCCCTTTTTGAAGATAGGTATCACATTTGCTTGTTTCCAGCATCTTGGAATCTCCCCCGACTCCAATGACTCCTTAAATATGATACTTAGTGCCACTGATATTGTGTTTGCGCATTTTTTAAGCACATGAGGGGATATGTCATCAGGACCTGTAGCTTTATGAACATCTAAATCCATCAGCGCTTTGCATACCTCTGTGGCTGTAAGGTTGATGTTCTCTAATACCGGCCCTTGAGCTTCTATCACTGCAATCTGAGGGGGTGGGGTATTTTCTACTGTAAATACTGACTGAAACTCCTTGTTCAATTCTTTGCAGATCTCTTCGTCCGTCTCAGTGATGCTTCCATCCGCTCTCTTTAGCCTTAAAACCTGTTCTTTTACCTTCAGTTTTCCTCTGATAAAGCTGTGGAAAAGCTTGGGATTTTCTTTCGCCTTCCTGGTGATGTCCCTCTCATAATCTTTCTCTGCCTCTCTCCTTTTACTTAGGTAGTCATTTCTTGCTCTTTTGTAGGTTTGCCAGGCATTTATGTTTTTTCTCCTCCTATACCTTTTCCAGCATTTGTCTCTCCACTCCTTAGCTCTTTTACACCCATTATCGAACCATTTCTCTCTGGCATGAATTACACCTACTTTGGTGACAGGTATGCAGCAATCTACAATCTTCCCATATTTCTCACAAAAGATGTCATACATTTCTTGTACAGATTTGTTGTAAAATAAGGTTCTCCAGTCAATAACTGCAAAAAGCTCATTCATTTTGATGTAATCTCCTTTCTGATAGTTCCTCCTCATGTCCTCAGTGCCTCTACTCTCAGGAAGAATGTCTTCAATGATATACTCCATCAACAACACACAGTGGTCACTCTTTCCAATTGGTGGTTCATACTCAATATTTTCAATATCCAACACATTATCTGTGAACACCAGATCAAGTAGTGATGGCTCATCCCCACCCCTGGCTCTTGTTGGTTCCATTACATGTTGGTGTAGGAAATTCCCTTGTACGCAATCTAGGAATCTTGCCCCAAAGGAGTCCTCACCACTGTGTGGGTCAAGATTTATCCAATCTATCTCTTTATGATTAAAGTCTCCCATAATCAAAATCCTACATTTTTTCTCCCGCGCCATGTTAACAACTGAGTTTATGACTTCAATCGTACCTATATGACTTTCCTCATAAATTTCAAGCCTATTTTGGTTCCTTGGTGGGTTGTATACAACAGTTATTATAATGCTCTCTGACCCAGTATTTATGCGAGCAACAAGAAATTCCCTGAACTCACTTTCTATAGCCAAGTTTATCTCTTCAACTTGAATCCTCTCACTTATGAGCAGTGCTATCCCTCCACCAGTCCTCTCAGATCTTTCGACCCTTAGTATTCTGAAGCCCTTAGGAAAAACTGTGACACTGTTTATGTCCTCACTCAACTTAGTCTCTGTAATTGCTACTATATCTGCCTTACTGTTGTGAATCCTATCTTTTAATTCTACTGCCTTACCAGCTAATCCATCAGCATTTGTGTATAACAATCTTAATGAGGCCCCATCCCCTGATCTTCTGTCATTATCTTCTTTATCTCCCCTTTGTCTGGAAGTATTCCGTAACGAAAATTTTTCTTCTCTTCTTCATTTCTTCCATCATTTAACCTTCTTGCCTCTTGCAACAAGTTTTTGATCTTTCCCATCTCTTCCTGTGTGTGTGTGTGTGTGTGTGTGTGGCACCAGGACGGGCCATCAAATTCACCTCATCGGGACTGGGCAGGAAGATACATAAAACAGAAAAAAAGCGATGGGGAGTGTTGTCACTTGTCATATCTGAAGGGATAACAAGAGACGTGTAAAGAATATTCTTTGTAGATGCAGGCATAAGAAAGGATCCGTAACTGAAGGGAGACATAACATCGAGCTGTCCAGGACAGTTCTATATAAGTTTAAAAGACCTTAAGCTGTAGTATCACAACGGGCAGCTGGGGCCATGGTGTCGTATGACTTCTGTCATGCTGAAGCCAGCCCGCCATGCTGAAGCCAGAATCTGAAACTTGTAA
>JAXCGZ010018596.1:0-10289 GCA_037179515.1 Halocaridina rubra | reverse complement strand
CAAATTCTCCTTTGATAATGATTGTGGAGATTATTATTATTATTATTATTATTAACATTATTATTACGAATTTGTAATTAAACCATTATTTTTACAATAAATAATGTAGTTTTGATTGAATGAACAAGAGTTAATTAAAGATCTCTCTCTCTCTCCAACTTTCTATTCTACCCAACCCTCCCACACTCTATTTGTCCCAGCCAACTAGAGAGGGGCACTGTACACATTTATTAAAGTAAATAAACCAACAGATGCACAAACAATGATGAGCCCTTAATAATAATAATAATAATAATAATAATGATAATAATCTCCACTATCATCATCAAAGGAAAATCATAGTTGCCAATAATAATAATAATAATAATAATAATAATAATAATAATAATAATAATATCTCAGGAGAATTATTGGAATAGACATCATGAAAGTAATGCAGAGGTATATTAAAACCCAGCAGAGAGCTGGATATTCATTACACATCTTTTATAATCCCTTCACATCTGACAAGTCATTACACTCTCAATCTGTTTCTCTTTACAGCCTGATAAAGGCTGTTTTATTTTATAATTTTTTGGCCCATCCTGGTGTCAATAATATATATATATATATATATATATATATATATATATATATATATATATATATATATATATATATATATATATATATATATATATATATATATATATATATTATATATATATATAATTATTTTTTTTCTTTGGCCAAAAAAAATCCGCGATGCACTGAATCCATGATAGGTAAACCGTGAAATAGCGAGGGATTACTGTATATATATATATATATATATATATATATATATATATATATATATATATATATATATATATATATATACACGCAGTGTTACCCTGGATATTCGCATTTCTTGGTTCGCGTTCTCACTCTATCACTGTTTTTTTTTTGATAAATCATTATTTTATTTTATGGGTATATGCAAAAATATTAAAATATTGAAAAAAAAAAATTTCAGTATTTTTATTTTTTTTATTGAAAATTTTTTTTCATTATTTAATTGATAAAAAAAAATTATTTCCCAGCCTACGAATAATAAAACTAAAAAAATAGTAAAAAACATAAATTTAGATATACGTACGTACAGTATAACTCACAGTGGCATGGTTCCAGAAATACGCAATCTCGGTTATGATGAGAGGCTGAGGGAATTAGACTTGCCATCACTCGAAGCTAGAAGAGTAAGGGGGGATATGGTGACAGTCTTTAAATTCCTTCATGGTTATGATAGAGTGGATAGGGATCGATATTTCGATATAGCTGGCTCTAGAACTAGAGGCCATAGTTTGAAGCTTCGTAAGAAAACTTGTTTGCAGGATGTAAGGAAATACTTTTTCAGTGTAAGAGTAGTTGATAATTGGAATTCGCTAAGCGAGGAGGTAGTTAATGCTATCTCAATCCATAGTTTTAAGGGCAGGTATGATAAGTATCACTAAGTCTAAAAATGGAACCGATCAGGAGACGGGAAGATACGAGCTTTGGGCTTTTTCCCGTAAACACAATTAGGTAATCACAGTACAGGGTATTGCATCATGCGAAACAGTGTCCGATAGCGTACAATGTACTGGGGTCACAGCTATGTGAGCTAGCATATATATTTTTATTTCCAGTAGTTTAATGATTTTACTGATAAAAAAAACGTATTTCTTAGCCTAAGAATAATAAAACAGTAAAAAATAGTAAACAGTATTGCACCACGTAAAATACGATACCGGTATCAGTGTTTCGGAAAACGCAAAGGCTCTCCCCTACGTGACCTAGTGAATATTAAAATTTTCATTATTTTATTGATAAAACAAGTATTTCCTAGCCAAAAAATAATAAAACAGTAAAAAATAATAAAAGAAACATAAAGTACTAAAAGTACTTTCACCATGTAAAATACGATACCGCTATCAACGTTTCGGAAAACAAAAAGGCTCTCACCCACGTGACCTAGTGAATATTAAAATTTTCATTATTTTATTGATAAAACAAGTATTTCCTAGCCTAAGAATAATAAAACAGTAAAAAATAATAAAAAACATAAAGTACTAACAGTATTTCACCATGTAAAATACGATACCGCTATCAACGTTTCGGAAACGAAAAGGCTCTCACCTACGTGAGATAGTTCATGGAATGCTATTGGCTGAAAGGTCGGGAGACAACGAATCACAGAATTGTTTTTTAATATTTTCTGTATCATGGGGTCTGATTGGCTTTTTCATTGCAGTTTGCTTTTCCCTCCAATTTCCAATGTGCCGCCTCCCTCGCTCAGTCTAACTCTCGTGTGCGCCATTCTCGTTGTGCTTACTAATACGTTTTGCTTGTGATTTTTTTACTCGCATATTTTAACCTTTGCAATGCCTCCCAAGCATCCTTCATCTTCTAAGGCTTCTTGTAGTGAGCTAAGCGGCAAAGGAAAATGTTAACCATTGTAGATAAAGTGAAACTCTTAGATATGTTGAAAGAAGGAAAAAGGTTTGTGGATGTTGGCTGGTATTTTGGCCTCAATGAATCTACTGTGCGTTACATAAAAAAGGACGAGGCAAAGATCAGGAAAACAGCGAGCATTTCTTTTAATAAATCGGCGAAGAGGCTCGTATCACCCCGCAATAAGGCAGTAGTGCGCATGGAAGCTGCTTTGGCCCTGTGGATTGCTGATTGCAGAAAGAAAAACATCAGCTTAGACACCAATATCATACAAACAAAGGCGAAGAAGCTGTATGAGACATTCGCTGCAAATGAACCCGATGACGACAGTGGCGACCGTGGAGAGGAGGGGAGAGAAGACGATATCGACGACCCACAACCAGGACCCTCCAGCGATTCTCCATCGAGGATACAAATGTTCGTTGGTAGCAGGGGATGGTTCTTCAAATTTCAAAAACACTATGGCCTAAAGAGCGTTTCAGTTTATGGCGAGGCTGCCTCTGCAGATACAGCTGCCGCAGAAAATTACGTCAAGAATGACTTCAAGAAAATTATCGCCGAAGGGGAATATGTTCCTGAGCAAGTCTTCAACATGGATGAGACTGGGTTATTTTGGAAGAGAATGCCATCTTGCACTTTTCTCTTCAAGGAAGAAGTTAAAGCCCCGGGATTTAAAGCGCACAAAGATTGCGTTACCCTCATCATGTGCGGGAATGCTGCGGGCTTCATGTTAAAGCCCGGGCTTTTCTACAAGTCAAAGAATCCTAGGGCTTTGAAGAACAAGAATAAGAATCTGCTGCCAGTGTATTGGATGCATAACCCCAAGGCCTGAATCACAAAAAGCCTCACATTGGACTGGTTTCACCAATTCTTTATCCCTCAGGTAAAACTTTATCTTATGGAAAAGGCCTTGAATTTAAAGTCCTTCTTTTGATGGATAATGCTGGTGGCCACGCAACCAAGCTCCAATATGACTTTGTTCAAGTTGAGTTCCTGCCACTGAATACGACGTCACAGATTCAGCCTATGGATCAAGGCATTATTCGTGCGTTCAAGGCCCTATACACACGAAATGCCCTGGCGAACCTAGTTGATTCCATGGATTTGGATAAAGACTCCTCATTGAAGACTTACTGGCGTAATTACATGATTGCCACATGCCTAAAAAATATTCAGAAAGCAATCAAAGAGATGAAGTCGGCCACAATCAATGCCAGCTGGAAGAAATTGTGGCCCGAAATCATCCACGACTACAAGGGATTTGCTCCTGTCGAGGTGCAGAAGGCGGCAGTTGCAAAAGCTGTGAAGTTGGCTGCATTGCTAGGAGGAGAAGGCTTTAAAGATATGACTCCCGAAGATGTGAATGAACTGATTGACTGCCACTCGCAGCCTTTGAGTGATGAAGACTTGGATGAAATGACGAAATCAGCGAGCGAAGAAGAGGAAAAACTTGAGGAATCGCACGAACCAACTGAAGAACCTGGCCTTACACTCGAACGTTTGGCAGCCATGTATGAACATTACAAAGCACTCCAACGACTCTCGCAGGAACATGACGAAAATATGGTTCGTTCGGTGACCTTCTGTAATTTTCTCGACGATGCCATGACTCCTTACCATGCCATATTCCAACAAATGAAGAAACAACAACAGCAACTCCCCATTACCATGTTCTTCTCCCCCAAAAAGCAGCCGTAAAGCTTTTATTGGCTGCGAAATAATTTCCTCCGGGGTCGAGAATGATGATCATCACCTCATTCACGGTAAGTTTACCTATCATGTACAAATGTATGTCACGTCATCATCACCTCATTCCGTGTAATTTTATCTATCACTTTCATAAAAATTTACGTTGCGTGCTGTTATTTATAATGTAAAGGGTGTTTTTTTTAACAGTGCAGGGAGGGTTTATACAGTACGTAAACAAAAAAATTATTGTAAATGAGTATGTATGTCACGTCATTATCACCTCATTCACCATAATTTTATCTATCACTTTCATAAAAATTTACGTTGCTTGCTGTTATTTATAATGTAAAGGGTGTTTTTTTTTAACAGTGCAGGGAGGGTTTATACAGTACATAAACGAAAAAATAATTGTAAATGAGTATGTATGTCACGTCATTATCACCTCATTCACCATAATTTTATCTATCACTTTCATAAAAATTTACGTTGCTTGCTGTTATAAAAAATAATTGTAAATGAGTATGTATGTCACGTCATTATCACCTCATTCACCATAATTTTATCTATCATTTTCATAAAAATTTACGTTGCTTGCTGTTATTTATAATGTAACGGGTGTTTTTTAACAGTGCAGGGAGGGTTTATACAGTACGTAAACGAAAAAATAATTGTAAATGAGTATGTATGTCACGTCATTATCACCTCATTCACCGTAATTTTATCTATCACTTTCATAAAAATTTACGTTGCTTGCTGTTATTTATAATGTAAAGGGTGTTTTTTTTAACAGTGCAGGGAGGGTTTATACAGTACGTAAACGAAAAAATAATTGTAAATGAGTATGTATGTTACGTCATCATCACATTCACGGTAAGTTTTCCTATCACTTTCATAAAAATTTACGTTGCTTGCTGTTATCTATAATGTTAAGGGTGTTTTTTTTAATAGTGCAGGGAGGGTTTATACAGTACGTAAACAAAAATATAATTGTAAATGAGTATACATGTCACGTCATCATCACATTCACGGTAAGTTTTCCTATCACTTTCATATAAATTTACGCTTGCTTGCTGTTATCTATGAAGTAAAGGGTGGTATGTTAACAGTACAGGGACAGTTTATACAGTGTAAACGTAAAAATATATTAAAATATCTAAGTACATATAGGCGGATCCTACTTCGCGAATTTCCTGGTTCGCACCGGGTCCCGGAACCGAACTACCGCGATAAGTGAGGCAACACTGTATATATATATATATATATATATTATATATATATATATATATATATACACACACACACACACACGCACAGTAATTCCTCGCAATTTCGCGGTTCACCTATTGCCAATTCAGTGCATCGCAGAATTTATTTTTGGGAAAAAAAAAATAATAATTCTTTGTGACACCAGGACGGGCCCAAAAGTGATAAAATAAAACAGCCTTTATCAGGCTGTTAAGAGAAACAGAGATGGAGAGTGTTGACCCGTCAGATGTGAAGGGATTATAAAAGATGTGTAATGAATATCCAGGTCTGTACTGGGTTTTAATATACCTCTGCATTACTTTCTTGATGTCTGTTCCAATAATTTTCCTTAGATCTTATTATTATTATTATTATTATTGGCGACAATAATTTTCCTTTGATGATGATTGTGGAGATTATTATCATCATTCTTATAATTATTATTAAAGGCTCATTATCGTTTGTACATCTGTTGGTTTATTTACTTTAATAACTGTGTACAGTGCCCCTCCCTAGTTGGCTGGGACAAAGAAAGTGTGGGGAGTTGGGTAGAATAGAATGTTAGAGAGAGAGATTATTTATTTATTTTATTAATTTATTGCCCCAAGGCATCAGACATTACATGAATTCATACAAATAATGCTTCAAATGGATACACAACCAAGAATAGAACATAGTTTACAGGGAGGTGTACACATTGATAAAACATTGCTGCATACTAACACACAAATCACAGTATGGCAGAGTACATTATATACAAAAGTAAAGCTCAGAGAAACACAGAACACACAAACAGAATTATACAGCAACATACAGAAAATATATGTATAATTCAATATAATTAATGGCCACCAAAGTGAGGATAACGAGCAAGAATAACATCAAGGTTGTTATCATTAAGTAAAAACGAGCAGATCTGTATTAAGTTCTGACCTCGTGGTAAAACATCTCTCACTGTGGGGCACTGAAGACAACAGTGGTCAAGAGAGAGAGAGAGATTATTTTTATTTTATTAATTTATTGCGCCAAGGCGTCAGACATTACATGAGTTCATACAAATAATGCTTCAAATGGATACAAAACCAAGAGTTGAACATGGTTTACAGGGAGGTGTACATATTGATAAAACATTGCTGCATACTAACACACAACTCACAGTATGGCAGCACAGAGTACATTATATGCAAAAGTAAAGCTCAGAGAAACGCAGAATGCACAAACAGAATTATACAGCAACATACAGAAAATATATGTATAATTCAATATAATTAATGGCCACCAAAGTGAGGATAACGAGCAAGAATAACATCAAGGTTGTCATCATTAAGTAAAAATGAGCAGATCTGTATTAAGTTCTGACCTCGTGGTAAAACATCTCTCACTGTGGGGCACTGAAGACAATAGTGGTCAAGAGTGTTAGCATTAGGATGGTCGCATAGTTTACAGGAGGTGTACTGTGGCATATCTAGAGTCTGGGAGACCTGCCATAAAGGCCGATACCCCATTCTGAGCCGAGCACTATCTACATTGTTTTTCCGCACCATTAGCCCGCGTCTGCGATACTTGTAGCGACTGTGAAGAAAGTGATCATGGTGCTGTATGGACACACTGTTGGCCCTCTCCGTGTCCCTGCGCTGGACCGTCATGGCAAACCCAGCTGAGTAGATGATGTTACGTAGGCATCGGAGGGAGGGCTCAGCGTCCACAGCATGCCCATCCAGCATACAGGCCGCCTTGGCAAGACGATCAGCTGTGTCGTTGCCAGTCAGCCCAATGTGGGATGGAGTCCAAACAAATGACACAACAAGAGAAGCATCCCGAGCGGCCGCGAGGCGACATAGTATATCTCCCACAGCACGACCACAGATAGGTCTTGGCGAGGATAGGGCTTGTAGGGCCGATTAAGAGTCACAAATTATTACCCCATTCACTCGTCGTCGAACAAGGAGAGTCACGGCATCCAAGATGGCATTCAGTTCACAGTAGGTGGAGCTCGACGAGGTGGGTAGTCTACGGCCAATCCATGAATCAGCCGGCACAGGCGGCTCCATGGTGGGGGAAAACACAGCACATGCCGCCCTCCCATCTGCTTGCACAGAACCATCAACATAGACGTGGTGTGCTGCAGGGACAGACGTGGATACATCAGCGATAGTCTCCAGAGCTAACTGTCTCTGCAAGGGGGGATAGACATCCTTCGAGGTCGGTGTATATGTGACAGCGGGGAGGGGGACACGCCAGGGTGGTAAATCTGGGACAGCCGCCTGCACTGGCAGGTCGATGTCAAGGCCACGGAGAATGTCACTCACCACCCTGATAAGGTTATGACCTCCTGCTCGAAGTGGGAGCCTGGGTGCGTCTGGATCCAGGGATGTCCTCATGACAGCAGAGAAGTACGGAGCAAGCAAGAAAGGGGTAGTGAAGACACTTAACAGTAAAATAGGACACATTGGCATAAATCCTCTCCACAAGAGGGGGCAAGGTGAGCTCCAACTGCATACTCACAATACGGGTAGAGAGAGAACATCCCAAGATAAATCTCATGACTCGATTCTGGAACTTTTCAAGTGGCTCGAGAGCTGGTCTAGGAAGTTGACACAAGGCAGGAGACAGATAGTCAACCACTGACCGAAGTAGTAGGATGTAGAGGGTCCTCGCCACTGGGATGGAGACTCCTGCAGCATTGTTGGCAAGCCACTTGACAGGTGCAAAGCGGGGCTCCATACGGTCAAGAAGGCTCTTCACAAAGGGATGAATTCGTTGACGTGCAGGTATAGCTGGGGTGATCCGGACTGGTGCACCTAAATACGTGTACTGTGTGCAGTGAGGGATGACATTACCACCCATGGCGAATGCGGGCAGTGCTCTGCAGTTGCGTGAAGTAAAAATTCTGCTTTTTTCTGGGGAGATAATAAGGCCACAGGAGGTAGCAGACACGTAAAAATCATGGAGCATGTGCTGAAGGTCGTGAGTTGAGGTCGTGTGGATGCATATGTCGTCCGCATAGCAGGTAACTGTAGTACCGGGGATGACAGGAAGGAGGGAGAGTAGACGATGCATAAGGATATTGAATAGAAAAGGACTTAGCACACCCCCCTGAGGAGTACCCAGTTCAAACCGTTCATAGGAGCTATACGACCCTTTAAAAAGGACACTTGATGTTCTGTTGCAGAGATATCCCCGTATCCATTTCAGTATGTTCCCCCGAACTCCAAAGTCCACCAGCTGGTCAAGAATAATTTCCTTGTTGGCTATATCGAAGGCAGATTTGAGGTCCAGGAAGGCGACGACACTGGTGGGAGAAAGACGGGTGTAGAGTTCAGCGAGGCAGTGATGTGTGCTCCGTTGTGGGAGGAAACCATAAAGACTGGGGGAGAGTTTATCCTGTAGGCGGTGCATGAGCCGGGCAAGAAGGATGCGTTCAAACACTTTGCTGAAGCAGGAGGTGAGGGAGATAGGCCTAAATTTGTCGGTTCCAGGTTTTGGTAGAGGAATAATAGTGCTTCTGGTCCAGGCAGAGGGCACATGCCCCAAGCAAAAGCAAAGATTGAAGAGCTGCAGTAGGGGGTTACCAGGAACTTTCTGAAGAAGACGGAGAACTTGATATGTAAGACCATCCTCCCCAGGGGCAGTATCCTTAATCCTAGCAAGAGCACGTCGTAGTTCATCCTCTGTGAATAGGATGTCATCCTCTTCATCCGTCTGTAGTAATGCACCCATTAGGCGGAGGTTACGAACACTGCGGTGGGTGGAGAGTGCCTCTTGAACGTTCCCGGGAAGGTTGCAAGTTTGTGACTGTGCTGACCAGGTAGTAATGAGGTCCTGAGCGTACTCAAGTGGACTGTGGTGTAGAGCACAGGTGGGTTTCTTCTTGACAGCCTTCCTTATAAGATGCCACATAGTCCCAGCGCTAGTCTGATGGTTAATACTATCCGTAAATTTCTGCCAATACTCCGTGTGCACGCACTTCTGCAGGGCAACCAGATCATCCCTCGCCAACTGATATTGGTGCAGGTGGTCAGGGGTGGGCTGCCTTTCCGCCTGGGCAATACGCTGATCCAAAGTCCAGGAATGGGCCTCAGGGCGACGTGGAACGTGTGGTCTGAGAATATAATGCGTGTATTAGTCATGTGTAGAATCCACCAGTGAGTTGTATAAGCTGTCTGGAGAAAGGAGATCAAAAGTGGGAAGGAGGTGAGAGATAAAGGAAATATAAGTGGGGCAGTATTTGGGAGGGATAGAGATGCGGGTGCAGTGATGGGAGAGGGTAGCTGGAGTCTGAAGTATGGAGTATTTCAGGCTAAGGGCAACATGGTCAGAAAAGAGAGAAGGGATAGAAGAGCAGGAGACATTAGGTACCACAAGGCCAGCTGTGAGAATGTGATCTACAGTACCCCCACGAGCGTGTGTGGCACCACCAGTATCCCAGCGGGTGAGGCGGTAGCGGCGGATGTAGTCGAGCAGAGGCTTGCCACCGCGATTGGGAGTGGGAGATGAGTCACCAAGGGCGGGGTGTCTGGCGTTAAAATCCCCCATATAGATCATTCCACTGTCTGTAGGTATTGGAAGGGCTGGTAGATTAATCACACCTGGGGCAGAGTAGACATTGCACAATCGAAGAGTACCATTCCCGACAGTGATTTCAAAGAGCTGAAAGGTCATATCAACTTGTGCAGAAGAACCAAGGAGCATGTGAGGTATGGAGGAATGAATGTAGGTAATGAGTCCTCTTCTGGTATAATGCACATATGAAACATACCCTGTGAGCATAGGAGCCTCCTCCCCTGGTGGAGCACCACCAGGAAAAGCCTCTTGTATGAAAATAACCTGCGGATGATGACGATAAACATAAGAGAGAGAGAGAGAGAGAGAGAGAGTCTTTCTTCATCATTGATTCATCT
>JAXCGZ010018595.1:0-10316 GCA_037179515.1 Halocaridina rubra | reverse complement strand
GGATATATATCCCACACCGAGACCTCGAATTATGATTCTCAATAAATAATTATCTCTTCAGTTTTTTTTTACAATTATCTTTTTTTACACTGTTAAGTATATTCTTAAGTATTATTTTCTAGATTGCCTGGATTCTAGGTGACTAGATGCCTAGATTCCTGTTGCTCATGTTATTTTCAACGTTCTATTTTTTTCTTTTTCTGCAATTCCTATATATACCAAAAAATTACGTTTTTTTTATTGTATTTGAGTTTTAATATGTATTATGCATGTTTATTTTACTATACAGTACAGTATACTGTATACTTTTACAAATTTAAATGCTTAATATTTTACTCTCTCTCTCTCTCTCTCTCTCTCTCTCTCTCTCTCTCTCTCTCTCTCTCTCTCTCTCTCTCTCTCTCTCTCTCTCTCTCTCCTCTCTCTCTCTCTCTCTCTCTCATTGTACATAGAGATATCCGTTAATCATTTATTACTACAGATAAGAAAATATAAAAATAAAATAAATACATATAGAAATAAAAATAAGTTATATTTTTGTAGAACGAACACAAGCATATGAAGAGACGATATTTTAATAGAATAATATAGAGTTAAATATATTTTTGTAATTAGACGAAAAATAAAGATTAATATAGAAAAAATCTACACTAGTTTTATGTAGCCCTATTTCAGGAATAAATAAGTTTTTAACAAGAAAATTACATTAGACATTTGCTATGTAGGAGAGAGAGAGAGAGAGAGAGAGAGAGAGAGAGAGAGAGAGAGAGAGAGAGAGAGAGAGACCAGAGGAACCATGAATGTAATAGAGCTTTCGAAGAAGACTCAAGACTTCCATGGTGCTAGGCACTCCACGAGGTGCGATGCAGAATTTGACGGGACTGGAGCATTGTGTCTGGAATCTCAAAGAAGAAGAAGACCCAAGACAAGGTGGGAAGCTTGCAGAGCGAGTAGGGCTTGGATACCAACACGACAGGCGACAGAGGCAGGTGGAAGCGACTCATCAAAAACAGCGACACCGTATGAAGAGTGGCTAATAAAACTGACCAAGAAGAATAATGAAATGGTAAGAAAATTAATAAATTTTTTCTATCATATCTCCGTGCTCCCCTGCTTGTCTTAAATGTCAATTAGATTGGCCAGAAACAAGTTAGTTAAGACTTAGATGGAGAGAATAATTATGTATGTAAATATTAGTATTGTGAGAGGATCAGTTAATAATAATAATAATAATAATAATAATAATAATAATAATAATAATAATAATAATAATAATAATAATAATAATAATAATAATAATAATAATAATGATAATAATAATAATAATAATAATAATAATAATAATAATAGTAGTAGTATTAGTAGTAGTAGTAGTAGTAGTAGTAGTAGTAGTAGTAGTAGTTGTAGTAGTAGTAGTAGTAGTAGGAATAATTTGTTCGAATACGTTGTTTAAGGATTAATCTTAATTAAAAATTATTAATTGAAAAATTATCTTTAAATTTGCTAGATATATATTAATAATATAATTCAAATATAAATTATACCAATATTAAATCCATATTATCTATTTTCTACACAAATTAAAATTTTAAGGCAAAATTACTCAAAAAATTGGAACACTGTATCCGTAATTTTTCAAATATATAATTTAGAAAACTTATTTGATTTATTTCTTCTAATAACTCGCTCAAAATGTTATATAATAATTATAATCCATATAATGCAATAGAAAATTATATAAAAATTTGACCAGTAAGAATGAACTTGCAAAAAGAAAAAAAAAAACCAGCCCTTTTGGTTTCGAAATAGCGGCTCTGAAAGTTGGATTCGTTCGTGTTAAATTTTTTTAGATAATTCTACAAAGCATCATGAAATAATTATAATATATATAATTCAATTGAAAAACAATACAAAACATTACATAGTAGATATGAAATAACAAAAATAACAATACAGATATTGGTTATTAAATAGCGGTTTGGAATTTAAAATTACTTTTGTTTATTTCTCATAAAAACTAAATTCAGATTTATGATACATTAATTAACAGCTAAATTAATTAGCAAAATAATATATATTAAAATAATAAGTTGTTAATAAAAAATAAAAAAAAATCAACAACAGATATAGTGGTTACGAAACAGCGGTTTTGAGATTATTAGAGGCACTCATGTTTATAGGTGTGTTTGTGGCATCTTCTTTGGCTTTTGATTTAATATTTCGTTATTTTTTCGGGTATTTCGATATATTATGCAATATTTCACGAAATTTAATGAATGTTTAATAATTTGGAATTACATTTCGTGTATGTAATGTGACGAATTTTACGTAATTAATGTAATATAACAAAGTTTATATTTGATGTTTTTTTTTTCGTATGGAATTTAATTATATTCTCAAAGTTATTTCAGTCAATTTTAATATATTAGAAAGCTAATATTTAATAGTTTGGAATAATGTAGTGGTGAGTTAACACTACAATAATTAATTGGTGTTTAAATGCCCATGTAAGTAAGTACATAGGTGAAAAATGCTGCTGTCATCTATTGTCCTCATTACTGAATATTGAAGGGGCATTTGTCCCAGGGACGATTGTCCTAGGGATAATTGCCCCAGGGGTAATTGTCCTTAGGGGCATTTGACCTTAGGGGTATTTGTCCTGCCCCCATTTATGTAAGAGGTCACCTTTAAATTTTTTTCTTGAGGGGATCAAGTAAAGATTACGACTCCCAGTACATTAACCCCGTCGATTGCTATGTTAGGTTAGGGTCAAGATTCGATTTATGCACCCCTTCCATAGCCTACCCGAGAAATCAGTGTTGCCACCACTTCCTGAATATATTCTGATGTATAAACCCTCAAATTCACCCTTTTAAGGTATGCAAAGTATTAGTTTTGAGTAAAAATTGGTTAGCTTAAATTTCTTTATCTGAGTAATCACTTCCGCATACTATTGTTTGCCCAGAGACAAAATTTAGTGATTTCCTAGGGACAAAATTATATGATTAATTCAAATCACATCAAAACCTATCAGAAAAAAAATTGTTTTGTCCAAAAATTGAAGGGGTGCATAAAACTAATCTCAACCTATGTTAGAGTAGGGTTAGGCATTAATCCAGATTAATCAAACTTAACCTAACCAAGAAAAGTACAGGGTTATTTATTTCACATGGGTATTTTAAAAGTGCAGTTACCGAAAATAGTTGTTACATCAAAGCAAGTGTTATTTCTGTTTTTTTTCCAGTCATGTTCCCACTGCAGAAGAGTAAGCACACTGTATTAAGCTAGTTGTATTGGTTTTCACCACCACACTTAGTGTAGGGAAGTGTTCTCAGGTTAGATTACAGTACTTTTGCTCCTCGTTTTGTCTGTATCATTGATAGCAGTTCTTTATCTGTATCCAAAAGCCCTAATCCCCCTTACAAGGAGGGTGGCTGAGTCAAAGCAAGAAATTTTACTCTATGTGGGAGGAAAAAAACAGAGGGGATTCTCAGTCCCCTTGCTCCATCCTGTAGATACATAATTAAATCTATGAGGCTTTATTAATCTTCATAGAAATATATTTTTTTATTTTGATTTTTTTCTTGCCAGTAATAAATTTATAGTTGTGTCACGGCAAGAAAACCAAGTTAGGGAGAGAGAGAAACCCACTGTTCCCTTATCCCTTTTAGGTGCCTCATACAACAGGCTTGCAGTGTAACTAAAGTTATATGACCTGTAATATATTGACAGTTTACTCTTTAGAAATCTTACATCTATTCTATAAGAAAATCGCACTAGCATCTTTGTACTAATAGTATACAGTAGTCTGTCTTAACTTGACTGTGCCATTATAGTTGTAGTAGAACTCGCGTTTCGGTTTTTCTTTTATCTCTGTATATTTTGGGCTTTAATTTTGCACTATGCAAATTAAAACAAATACGTACTTTGATAAAATTTATCTCAAGTTATAATTGTACTAGTGGGGATGGCAGTGGCAGTAGCTGTGGGAAGCCCGGGATTGGCAATGGCCTTCCTTAGAGACATGGGGCTGGTTGACCCGGCAGCATAGTAAACAACAACAATAACATCAGGAAAATGCGCTTTTCCTTCCACAAATCTCTTTTATTTCCTTGTTTCCTCAGTTTTCCCTTGCCCTATCTGGAGGTCTTGATTTCGCTCGCTGATGTATGTCACTGGAAAAAATTTTGATTTGATTTGACTTATTAATTACTTCAAGCTATTTCACTTAAATGATTTTTAATAAAGCTTCACAGTCATAATAACTGTTAATAATTTTTTTTTTATTTCAGGTACTCTCGCCATTTCTTTGTTAAGAAATTGCATTTTGTACAAAAATAGATTAGCTGGCATCCAGCTGTTGTACCATAGTACCACAGTAAGTATTCAATATATATTTTAAACTGGGTTGTTCATAAAGGAGGTTGCCATTTCCTGCTGAAAAGAATCAGGGAAGTTGCAATTGTAACAAAAGAATTATCCCTTGTTTTACGAATTAGTCACCATTTGAATGGGGGTGGACACAGGCACATTAGAGTTTGGGGATTGAGGCTGGATGACCCTGCTAATGCTTCGTTGGGAGATCGAACCCGTCAAACTCCATATCATGCAGGGAATGGTAGTGTGAAAATACACTTACTAAATATAATAAGAATACATTAAAATTTAATTTAGGAACTTAATAAATATCATCTTAGGAAAAATATAGTGAAGAGAATCAGTATTTTTATATTTTTCTTTTTGTTTTCTTGTCAGATCAGATCAACCAGTCCTTTAGCAGTCGAGACTCAGAATCTATCGCAGAATCACCAAATGGAGTACCCTAAAATACGAAGAGATGAAACATTCGTGGAGGAGCTGCATGGAGTTAAGGTATTCTTTTGGATTTATTGTGCTAGAAGTCACGTATATGGTGTTCCTAACTCCTGCTATTGATATCATAGCAGTAAATCTATCAATAATGGATTTATTGTGCTAGAATTCACATACATGGTGTCCCTACTCCTGTTAAAAATATCATAACTGTAAATCTATCAATAAAGAATATTCTTATTAGCTGCCCCTCTAAATTTTTTTTTTTCAATGTGCCACTGGGACTGACAAACAAAATTACCCTCATTTGGCCTGGGCACCAGGAAAACATTAAGAAATATTACATAAACAGAGTTGAGAGAGTGTTGTGACTTGTCATATGTGAAGGGATAGTAATAGAGACTTAACACGACTTGATGATTGTCACAAGGACCAAGAATATTTATTGATTTCCTGCCACTTGAAGCGCTGATCCAGGATATTGTACTGCATATGAAACTTCTTTAAATTTTTTTACTAAATTTTATAGGTACCTGACCCTTATAGATGGCTGGAAGACCCAGATTCAGAGGAAACCAAATTATTTGTGGAGGCCCAGAACAGCATAACTGTCCCTTACCTTGAAAAATGCCCAGCTAGAGAATCCATCAAGAACCAGCTGACGGAGCTCTGGAACTACCCGAAATATTACTGTCCGTTCCGCAGGGGAAGTCGCTACTTCTTCTTCTTGAACTCGGGTCTTCAGAATCAGAGGTATGTGTTTTATTACATATGTATCTGTATTATACAGTGGGTAAAGCTCTTGACATTCGAAGTGACAAGCCTGAGTTCGAGTCGACAGGCTTTAGGAAGGACATCCAACTTTAATTCCACAGCTCCACCTCTGTCCACCCTCATTTGAATGGGGATAAATAGTGACATGTAAAACGCCAAACTAATGTTATCATATAGAATTTTTTACATTTTAACATAATGCTATATATTGCTGAAGTTAGCAGAGTGGCCACAACTGTTACAACAGAGTAAGAGAGGCATCTTGGCCTTATCATACCATGCTAATCCTATATTTTATTCTCAGTTGCATATTTGGTAACTTATGCATATTCTTGAACTAGTTTGCTGGTTATTGATGGTAAACTCTATATTACATGTTATTGAAGTAGATATTTTGATTTCACGCAACTCTAACCTGTGTGTTCACTCCCATTCAAGTGGAGCTTTATAGTTACACAAAAAATGGCAAAACAAGATGATTTGATGTTCTCATTTGCATTTCACAGCATAACCTTCCTAGTTAAACAAACAAACCTAATCCTTTTAATGCATTAATAAGTGCAAAGTGTAGATAATTTTTTTTTTTTTCCAGCGTTCTCTTTGTTCAAGATTCCTTGGAGAGTGAAGCCAGGATATTTTTAGACCCAAACACCCTGTCTGAAGATGGCACTATTGCCATATCCGGTTCGGCATTTAGTGAAGATGGCGAGATTTACGCTTACGGACTCAGCAGCAGCGGTTCAGATTGGATCACTATACACTTCAAGAAGGTGAGGACGTCTCGTTTTGTAATGTTAAGTACTTGTAGTATCATTAGACATTTTTCTCTAGTTGTGTAATAGAATTTTAAAATTTTAGAGAATTAATGCCAGTATTGCAGTAATGAGTTGTAACATTTTACATCATTAGTTTTTGAATTTTTTTCTCCTTTCCCATACTATAGCCATGTGGTGTATAATCTTTTAATTGTTTATACCTTGACATATTTGGCTTTGAAAATAATAATAATAATAATAATAATAATTATTATCGCTTATTAAAAGGTTAACTGTTCCCATTTACAAAGATAGATTATTGAATAAGTATCCTTGCTCACCTACCCTGTGGGTGGCTTGATTCGGGAAGGTACAGACCCATGTTTGGGTCCCGCTTTGGGGCGTTAGGAATCGTAAATTACTTCGCAGGTACTGTGGCCGTGCATTGGTTAGAGCGCTCGAATCGGGAAATAGCAAACTTACTTTTGGCCCCACTGTGGAGCATTAGATATGTTCTTTGTAAATTTGTGTATTGTATTTTCAGGTAGCTACAGGTGAAGACTACCCTGAGGTCTTAGAGAAAGTCAAGTTCTCCAGTATTTCCTGGACTCATGACCATAAAGGCATCTTTTATGGTGTAAGTATAATGTATATATAATTTTATTTTTATTTTTTAACATGTCGCTGTATTACTTTGAACCCAGATTGGCACCCACAGCAGAACAAGGAGGGGAAACAGTAGTGCTTAATTATACCCTGGTCTGCCTCACTATTTCAATGCATTGTTCTGTGGCTGGAGAAATTCCGGGAGGATTGGATTCCAAATACTTTTTTCTCTTATCCCTTGTTAGCCCTTAAGATGTCCAGGGAATTTCTTGTGTTATATTTTCCTTCTCTATGTCATTCTTCTAGAAATATATTTGTAATTAGATTTTAATGTTTACTCTTTTCCATGTGTATCAGAGATATATTGACCAAACGGGCAAAACGGACGGGACGGAGACATCAAGCAACGAAAACCAGAAACTCTATTACCATCGCATCGGAACGCCGCAGAGCGAAGACGTGCTCGTTGTCGAGTTTCCCGATCATCCCAAGTGGCGAATGTAAGTAGAGATTTATGCTTTATAAGTTGTTAATAATATTAGTGTGACATTAATTATTTAAAACTAGAAAAAACTTATTTACATACTACAGAAAATTTTGTTGGTATTATGCAACAAAGAAACCTAGTTAAAAATTTGTATATATTTCTTTCGTAAAGTATAAGTACGTCTTCTGTGCTATTTGTCTGAGAAAAGAAACTATATAATGTTTTCAAGACTATACAGTACTATTAAGCATGTCCTCTGTGCAACTTCTTTATGAAGCAAAACAATATACAGGGGGTCCTTGAATTACGTCAAGAGTTCTGTTCCTGAAATATGATGTAACCTGAATTTCAGTGTAAGTCAGAACACCTAAATAAGCACTTATGCTAATGCAGTAGTAAAGTTTCTCTCTTTTCCATGCATTTCACTATTTCTTATTTAACTTCCATGGTGATGGTGTTCCTTTTCTTCAAAAAAAAGGAGACATAAGACAGGCCAAAAATTATCAAAAAAGAAGCAAAATGATTTATGGGAGATACATTATAACCATGAAACATAGTAACTCGAGGACATCGTGAAACGAGGACCTCCTGTATACTCTACCATTTTCTCTTCTATTCAGTGCCTTTTTTTAATTTTTACGCATTGTAGCCCTGTTCGGGTATCGGACTGTGGTCGTTTTCTTCTCGTTAGTCCCTTTGAATATGGCTTCCACGATCATTTATACATAGCATTACTCCCGTGGTTATGGGGACAGCCTATAGCGGCCAGCTTGGAGCTCCTCACTATTGTGTCCTGCTCCTCTCGAAAGCTGTGCGGTGTAGGTGGCGGCCTCACTATTTTAAGTGCAATGATATAATGCATTGTTATTCAGTTGCTGCGATGTTGAATCTCTCTGGGTGTCCTATTATTCTAATTGGTATAACTGTGTTTCCTTGTTATATATAGATTAAAAATGGTGAATATAGCAATGCATATTATGATTAATTGTATTTAATACTTTAAAATGCTTCGTTATATCTTTCAAGCTTTTGGCTTGTCTTACAAGCATATTGACATATATGCCAAAGAGGTTCAGTGTCATTAGTGTTGACAATAAAAAATATCAATTGATATGGTCATGATAAAACAAAATACTGCTCCATATGCTGCGTTGGAAATATCGACATTTTATTTTTGTATATAAATACCGTATTTTCATTTGTAGAGCTCAAAGCAAAGGAGACCCTTTTTGTCAAGTTTTTGCAGTACGAACGATGAAATATGTACCCAGGTATATTTAGATTTTTGGAAAGTAACTGTAGATCTCCTTCATGTACAATAACTGCACCAGATGTTTGCACTTTTCACAAGCTTGTCACTTGATTGTATGTTGTGTTCATTTACTATATATTTCATTTGTTTTAAAAATAGAAGACGAGCTTTTAGTTATTGAAGGAAGGCTAAAGTCATGAAAAAGCTAGAATTGATTTTTCCTTGGTGCAACAGTCACGCTGGAGAGGCACGTTTGACAGGATGCATGGAAGCATATGGAATAACTAATTTATCGCTTTGGAGACATACAGAAAAAATAAGATATATTGAAATATTGCCATATTGATCCTACGAGAATAATGTCGAAGAGCGGCTTTGCTGAAATAATATTTAGGTCTATTTTTACTTTAGCAACATTGTGTACACTTCTATTTATCTCACCGTCTTTGCAGTGTGTCAATGATCTTAGAAGACCATAGTTTTGTGAACAATAAAAATGTGGGTTTTTCAATGGATTTGAAGACAAAATATGATTATTCGAAGAACGTCTGTTATATAGGCATGGATAGTTTTGCAGTTCACGTGGATTGCAGAAGTTGTAGACTAGAGCAAAGACAAAAGAAAGCTAAGCATTTCAAACTGATTACACTATTAATGTGAACTGGAATTCAAATCTGCTTTAAGTAAATAAAATCTAAAACCCTATATGGCCATGAAATTTTATGACTTAACATCCGTAAAGTTTTCTTCCGTCTTTGTGCATGAGCTCCGAATTAGGCAAGAAATGGTTGTCATGAACTTCTTAAAAAGAACATAAGTGCTTTAAAGTTCAGTCTTTATTAAAATTAGGATCTCTGGTTATCGTGGTGACTGTAATGAGAACTGAATAGTTTTAAAAATGTTCATGATTTTGTTATAACTGTTACTGACTTACTTCTTGATTTTGTTATAACTGTCGGACTTACTTCTTGAGCATCGATCTCTCCTCTCACTGGCTTTTGCTTTCTGGGTATCTCTTAGAAGTGTGGAGGTCTCTGATTGTGGTCTTCACTTGATCATAACCACACAACAGGACTGTCGAGACAATCTCCTATTCCATGCACCTTTGCCTGAGCACATCACCTCCAAAATCAATCCCACGTGCATTGTTGACACTTTTGAAGCTGATTATGAGGTTAGTTTCTTCTTTGTCTCTCATTTTGGAATCCATTCATTACACAAAGTACCTCATGATAGTTTGAATGAAAAAATATGATCTTTTTCCTTGCCAGTCCTGCTTTATCTGCCTATTTAAAAATAAGAAGAACTGTATGTCACGATACTTAAGAGCGTAAAATGAATGCCTCCTTTACAGTAATTGGCCTGTGTTTTATTTGTGCCTTGTTAAAGCTGAGGTAGTTATCTTTGGTGATTGTTTGCCCATTATTTTTATTATTGGTTTCTACGCTCTTTAAATCCTTAATTTTGATTGATAATGTTACATATTTCATTTCTGTTTGTTGTGACATTAATAAATTATAGCAAATATCTGATATTTGACTTCAAAAAGTGTAGTGAATTGGTTCAATTTTTTTTTATACCATATATGTCGTTTAAAAGCACAATATATCTATTTTTCTATATTTGTGTC
>JAXCGZ010018594.1:0-10341 GCA_037179515.1 Halocaridina rubra | reverse complement strand
TAATAATAATAATAATAATAATAATAATAATAATAATAATAATAATAATAATAATAATAATAATAATAATAATAATAATAATGATTATAATAATAATAACAATAATAGAAATAATAATAATAATAAAATTATTAATAATAAAAATAAATTATTTATCTATTTATCTTCCTTGGCTGTTTCCCCCTTTAATTAGGGGGTAGCCGACATCAATAAAAAGAAAACAATAAGGGGATTGCTTTGCTCTATGGGCAATGGCGAGGGAGTTAGCGACCCTTCAGATAGCACTGCTGGAGTGCCACAGCCCATCCTCCCGGCTCTTCCACAACCTATGTCGTTTCAAAACTGACAACCCCCCTACTGCCCCTACTATAGGGCTACCTCTGTAAGATGCGCAAAGTGGTAACAGCAGATTCCCATCAGAGCTGCATCACAATCGCTCGCCACTCATTCTTTTTTCTAGCAAGCTCAATTACTTTGCTCACATCCATCCTCCTATTATTCAGGGCTCTCCATACTTCATCCATCCACCCAAACCTAGGAGTCCCTCTAGAATTTCTCCCATCAACTCTCGCATTCATCACCTTTTTCAGCAGTCTCTCATCATCCATCCATTCCACATGGCCAAACCATCTCATAACATTCATATCTAGTCTGCCTGCAAATTCTCTCCTTACACCCTTTCTTGCACTCAACACTTCATTGTTAACCCTATCCAACCGAGATACACCAATCATACTCCTCAGGCATTTCATCTCAAACATATTTAGTTTACGTCTCACTTACTTTAATACCCAATAACTCTGATCCATACATCACAGTTGGCACAACCACTTTCTCATACAAAACTTTCTTAACATTCATTTCCAACCCTCTATTCTTCATCACTTTTTAAACGCACACAACACTTTACTTCCTTCATTCACTCTATGACACACATCTGCTTCCACTCCACCATTTGCAGCTATAAGCGACCCTAATTACTTAAACTGATCAACTTCCTCAAGTGTCTCTCCATTCAACATAACATTCAATCAAGCACCATCCTCATTTCTTGTACACCTCATAACCTTACTCTTTCCCACATTCACTCGCAATTTCCTTCTCTCACACACCTTTCCAAATTCTGACACTAACTGACACAGCTTCTCTGAATCTGCCACCACCACAGTATAATCTGCAAACAGCAACTGATTCAGCTCCCACTCGTTATCATCCCCATCTACCATTCTCAAACCTCGATCACGCACTCGCTCATTCACCTCTCTTACGATTCCATCAATATACGAATTAAACGGTCATGGTGACATCACACATCCCTGTCTCAGTCCCACACTCACTTGAAACCACTCACTCACTTCATTCCCTACCCTAACACAAGCTCTACTGCCCTCATACAAACTCTTCACTGCATGCAACAGTTTACCATTGATTCAATATACCCTCAAAAAATTCCACTTTGCCTCTCAATCAGCTCTATCATACGCTTTCATCACACCCAAAAATGCAAAATACACATCCTTACCCTTTGCTAAATATTTCCCATATAACTGCCTAACTATAAAAATCTGATCTATACAACCTATACCTCTCCTAAAACCACTCTGCACTTCTGCGATCACATTTTCTGTCGTCTTATCCCTAATCCTATTAAGCAGTATCCTACCATACACTTTTCCTACCACACTCAACAAACTTATACCCCTTAAATTACAGCATTCATACACATCTCCCTTACATTTGTATAGAGGCACTATACAAACAATCACCCATTCCACTGGCACCATTCACAACATAAAGCATATGTTAAACACTCTCACTAACCATTCCAATGCAGTCACACCCTCTTCTTTCAACATCTCTGCTCTTACACCATACATTCCAGGTGCTTTACCTGCTTTCACTTCATACAATTCCCTTTTCACCTACACTTTTGTAATTTCTCTCTCATTTTCATCTCCCATTACTGGCACTTGAACATCCCCACTGCCACTATAACTGCCTCTATATCTTCCTCAACATTCACCAAGCACTCAAAATATTCTGCCCATCTTTTCCTTGCATCGTTCCCTCTTAACATCTGTCCATTCACATCTTTCAATGTCTCTTCCATCCTCGATCCCCCTTCCTTACTCTCTTCACTTCTTTCCAAAACTTCTTTTTATTCTCCTCATATGACCTACTAAAATCCTTTCCCCACCTAACATTTGCCAAACTCATCTCTTCCTTTACCTTCCACTTGGTTTCCACATTTTTCTCCCTATAGCTTTCATACTTCTCCCTACTTTTACACTGAATCCAATCCTCAAAAGGTCTCTTTTTCTTTTACACCTTCATTTTCACCCCTTCATTCCACCACTCGCTGCCCCACCTCATGCCAGCTCCAACAAGCTTATTTCCACACACATCACTTGCATGTCCTACAAAACATTCTTTCATCAACCCCCATTCCTCCTCTAACTCCCTAACTTCTCTTTCTTTCACCATGTCATATGCCACTTTCAACCTGTCCTGATATTCCTGTCTCTTCTCTGGCTTTTTCAACTCTTCCAACCTCACCATTTCCCTTCTACACCCCCCACTCTATTCCCCCACTCTTTTGCTACTACCACTTTTGCTTCAACCAAAATATGTTCTGACATCCCAGCAGCTACACCCCTACATGCATACACATCTTTCACTTACCAATCATGCTCTTTGCTACCAACACATAATCCATCAATGCTCTTTCTTTCACTCTTCCATTTGCCACTCTCATCCATGTATACTTATTTATTAACTTTTGAAAAAGGAATTACCTATCACCAACTCTTGCTCTACACACATATTTATCAGTCTCTCGCCACTCTCATTCCCACCTGGTACACCATGCTTTCTTACAACACCTTCTACCTCTCCATCATCCACGCTGACATTCAAGTCACCCTACCCAACTACATAGCTCCTTCTACTCAGACCATCCACACACCTAGTTAACTCACTCCAGAATTCATCCCACTCTTCCTCACTTCAGTCACATCCTGGCCCATACGCACTAACAAAATCCCAACATTCCCTACCTATCCTAGCCATCACCCACATCAGCCTAGATGACACTTCTTTCCATTCTGCTACCTTATTTAATATCCATTCACTCAGCAATAAGGTTACACCTTCTCTCGCTCTCCCCCTTTCAACCCCAGACACCCTACCTGTCACTTCACCAAATGCCACTTCTCCTTTTCCTTTCATCTTCGTCTCACACAATGTCAATACATCCATACTCCTTCTACCAAACATATATCCAATCTCACATCTTTTGCTCTCTATCATTCTATAACCACGCACATTTAGACAACCCAAAACTAGAGTTTGTGGAGAAGTTATTCTCCCATCTACTCCCCTTCTTCTTTGATGTCTCGCAGGAGGTTAATACAAGGGGGGATTCCCAGTCCCCTCGCCCTGTTCACTTTTAGTCTCCGCTTACGACATGCAGGAAATACATTGGGGCTATAATAATAATAATAATAATAATAATAATAATAATAATAATAATAATAATAATAATAATTTTGATTTTAATAATAATAATAATAATAATTTTGATTTTAATAATAATAATAATAATTATGATATTAATAATAATAATAATAATAATAATAATAATAATAATAATAATAATAATAATAATAATAATAATAATAATAATAATAATAATAGTCACAATAATAATAATAAATTTATAAATTATAATATGAATAAAATTAACTAACAATGACAATAAAAACAGTACAATGATAAAGAAAAAAACTATGATAATTTGGGATCAATTTCAAATATACCCTAGTTTATTTGTAACTGATCCCATATCATCAAGTAAGCTTCATTCTAGTTGAAAAATGGATTTTTGTAAATTACTTAAAATTCATTTTAACTGTACTTGATTTATTGTTTCCTAAATTTTTGTTTTTATTTATTATTTATTTTCCTTTATTATAACTATTATTGTACAATTATAACTTTAAATTCATACTTACTATATTAATAGCCTTATAATACAATTTTTTTTACCATATTTAATATTATCATTATTATTATTGTTGTTGCATTTTCTTTACGTAATTATTGTTTAAATAATTAATTTATATCTTATTATGGTGCTATAGTTATTGGTGATCAGTATTATTTCTATTATAATTATTACATTTATTATTATTTTCATTATCTACTAGTGTTTATATTATTATTGATATTATTGGAACTCTTGTTATTATTATTACTATTATTATTATTATTATTATTATTATTATTATTATTATTATTATTATTATTATTATTATTATCATCATTGTTATTATTATTATTATTATTATTATTATTATAATTATTATTATTATTATTATTATTATTATTATTATTATTATTATTATTATTATTGTAACTATTATTATTATTATTGTTGTAATTATTATTATTATTATTACCATTATCATTAATATTGTTAATATATTATTATTATTATTATTATTATTATTATTATTATTATTATTATTATTATTATTATTATTATTATTATTATTGTTATTTTTATTATTAATATCATTATTATTATTAATATTATTGTTATTATTATTATTATTATTATTATTATTATTATTATTATTATTATTATTATTAATTTTATTAGTATCATTATTTTTATTTTTATGATTATTATTATTATTATTATTATTATTATTATTATTATTATTATTATTATTATTATTATTATTATTATTATTATTAATATTATTATTATTATTATTATCATTATAACTATTATTATTATTATTGTTGTAATTATTATTATTATTATTATTATTATTATTATTATTATTATTATTATTATTATTATTATTATTATTATTATTATTATTATTATTATTATTATTATTATTATTATTATTATCATTATTATTATTATTAAATTTATTCAGCTTTGTTCACTGTTGCAACTATTTTTAGCAATAAAATATATTCCCGACCAATTGCCCTCACCCATCTATGTTAAAATTTCGAGACTTTGCTCGGTTTTCACATCTTGAAACGTCTAGAATATCACTCAATTATCTCCAGTCACAAGTATGTCTTCTGAAAGGCAAGATCAACTGGCAACCTTCTGTCCTATCTAACTTATGAAAGGTTATCTACTCTGAAGAACTATGAAGAATGTTTCGTCGTTGCCCTTGATATCTCTAAGGCTTTGAACATAGTCTGGCACAAGGCTCTGTTGGGCAAACTCCCTGCATATGGCTTTACCCCTTCACTCTGTTCTATGATTTCCAGTTTTCTTTATGACCGCTTTATAGCTATGGTTATTGATGGTGCTAATCCATCATATTCTCTGTTACCAGTGGTATTCCACAGGGCTTTGTTCTTTAACATACTCTGTTCCCTCTCTTCATCAAGAATCTGCTTCATTCCCCAACCTTATTTCTTCTTCACGCCTTTGCCGAAGGTTCTACCTTGCATTATTCCTATGCCTTTCCTTCACAACCTTCATCTGCTACTCATAATCAGTCTCGTATCACTCTTTGCTCTACTCTCAACTCTGATTTACAGGGAGTATCTGAGTTGGACACACAAAATTTAGTTAAATTTAATGCCTCCAAGACAGTTTCTGGCTGTCTCTTTTTCTTCTCCTCCTCCTGATACCCCTTTTGTTTCGAAACAAATTAAATTCATCCTCTTAATTCAGTCAGTATATTATGAATCACGATAGCCTCTAACTTGTCTTGGAGGAATCACATAATCAAAATTTCTAAATCTGCATCCAAGAAATTTGGAGGTTCTATTTCGTTTTCATCATGAGCTTACCTCTTCACACTTATTTCAAATCTATAAAGGTCTTATCCATCCCTGCTCAGAATCCTGCTCGCACATCTGGGTTGCTTCTTCATATAATTATCTACTTAGATAGTTTTCAATCTAAGACAATTAGACTCATTAATGACCCTTCTCTTACTTCTAATCTGGATTCTCTTTCTCTTTGCAGTAAGGTATCATCCCTATCTATTTTCTATAGATAATGCTTCCATCGCTGTCCGGATGAGTAAGAGATTTTCATTCCTCCCCCACTGCCGAGGTCACGTAACACTCGCCAAGCGGCCTCGTCTCACAGGTACTCTGTGGAGAATTGTAGCTCACAGATTAATAGGTGCAGTGACTGCTTCTTCCCATCCACCTCCAATCTATGGAACTCTTTTCCTCCTTCTGTCTTTCATGATTCTAATAACCGGTCAAAAAACGGATCTATCGTCATCTCAGGGCCTAATCATACCATATATCTAGGTCCTCTGTACATCGAGTATTCATTCAGCCTGTCTTTTTCCTTCTCTGACTTCCTTTTAACCTTTTGCTTTTTCTTCATGTTTTCTTGGTGCCCAAGCATTAATTGATAAGGGCAATTTTTTGCCTGCCCTGGCGTCACACTCATAAAAAAAATTAAAAAATATGAATATACTTATTCATATATTTATATATACAGTAATGCCTCTAGTCAAGAACGCAATCCATTTCGAAACCCTAATTGTGAGGTGAAAAGTTCGTGACTCAAAACCACTTTTCCCATTGAAATGCATGTTAAACAAGTTAATCCGTTCCCCAGCACCAGAAATATACCCTTATAAATTCATTTATGGGCATAAACATGTGTAAATACATCTGTAATAGGAAAATAACATTTATAATTGAATGATATTCTACTCTACTAAAATAAATCATGGTACAGTACTGTATTTATCTTTGTGGTTTGTTGTTGCTGGCACACCTGGATGGTGATGGAAGAGGACTAGGAGGAGGAGGTGGAGACCTACTCCTTTGAAGGAGACTCCCCATCCATAAAAACGTCAGGTAACTGTTCAGGTACAGGCTGTAATTCTGGTGTTTTCTCTCTATGTTCTATTTTGTAAGGTAGTTCTCTATTGGTACAGGAAATCGATTCAGAAAAATTCGTCTTTTCCTTTGCTGGCCATGGCAGTGGAGAATATTAAAGTGGTTTCCAGAATTCACGAAGGGTCAAATCCGTGTCGCTGGTGACCTGGAAACACCTAGTAAAAAACCCTCCTTATAGCCAGAGCTTCTAAAAATTAGAAATCACATGCTGGTCCATGAGCTGGAGGAGAGGTGTGGTGTTTGGAGGCAGAAATTTAACATTTATGAAGTCGTAATTTATAGCAAGGTTTCCTCCAAATCTGGAGAATGGACAGAGCATTGTCCATTATGAGAAGATACTTAAGAGGCAACTCTCTTTCCTCAAGATATCTCTTCACAGCTGGTGCAAACACTGCAGCCAAACACTCTATGAATAAAATCCGCATGTCCCAAGCCTTTGTATTCAACCTCCACATTACCAAAGTCTAGCCTTCAACATGTTACTGCGCTTAAAAACGAGCAGGTTTTCAGAGTGGTAGATTAAAAGAGGTTTAATCTTACAGTCTTTACTATCATTAGCACACAATAAAAGTGTAATCCTGTCCTTCATTTGTTTGTGGCTAAGCAATGGCTTCACTTCTTGGGTTATATAGGCCCTTTTAGGCATTTTATTCCAATATAGTCCGTTTTCATCCGCTGCCTTTTGGTCCAAACTAGCCACCTCTCCATGCCTAATAACACTATGAATCCCAGTTCATCGACAAAATTTTTCAAACCAGCCTCTACTGGCTTTAAATTCGTCACTTTTAGCGCCACCAGAACTCAGAGTGTTCTCTACTAAATCATGGTGTATAAGTAAATCCTTAGCGCATATTATAGCCTCACTAACAATATCTCCAGCCAGCTGTTTCATTTATCCAAGCCAACAACAACTTTTTTACCTCCTCTATCACCTATGACCTATTATTAGTTAAAATAGTTACTCCTTTAGCCACATCAGCAGCATTGAAGACCTCTTTAAAGACCTCTTTATTTCAAAATTGTAAGGATGGTCAATTTTGTCTTGTTGTGCTGTGTACCGAGACCAGAAACACCAACACCATTTTCATGCTTAGCGATAATTTTTTTCTTTGTTTCACAGTTATGTGAATAGGCATTTTAACGCCACCTTCACTAACACACTTCACTTTCTTAGGAACCATAATGAGGGCTAGATGAAGTAAAAGGCAAAACAACGGAAAACTACAATGAACGAACTACATACACAGCACGAACGAACTACACAGCGCAGGAACCAAGGCGAAACTGAGAGCAACCACGTTCGCTTTCTCCCAGGCAAATGTGGTTGACTGGGAGAATGTGGGTGTACCTGTGTGGTTGTGCAACAAGGATTGTTTGGGGGTCGATACAATTTTTTTTCATATTAAGTGTTCGTGGGTCGATTTATTCATGGGGGGGAGGTTCGTGGGTTGAGGTTCCACAATATATATATATATATATATATATATATATATATATATATATATATATATATATATATATATATATATATATATATATATATATATATATATATATATATATATATATATATATATATATATATATATATATATATATATATATATATATATATATATATATATATATATATATATATATATATATATATATATATATATATATATATATATATATATATATATATATATATATATATATATATATATATATATATATATATATATATATATATATATATATATATATATATATATATATATATATATATATATATATATATATATATATATATATATATATATATATATATATGCAAAATAAACTGTTATATCACAGCACAATATGAAGTAAAAAAAGGCCCAAAAATAAAACACAAAAAGATGCGAAGATGTCCTATATATTACGACTGGACTCCAGTCCTCTTCAGGTACAAATGAATTGATAAATACAAAGCTCTGGATAAAGGTGGAGATTCCCAGGAGGATTCACGATGGGATTATCTTCAAACCTCAGGTCAGGTGGACGGTCATTTGGCATAATCTTCTTAATGAGGTCTTTTAATAATGCTTCATCCACAACGTCAGATCTCCACTGTCCAATTGATAAATTTAATGTTTCGGATTTTTCTATATTGGCTGCTTCAAGTATCTTTCTCCTATATTGGCAATTACTCTTATATAGCAATGAGTACTCACTCCAATTAATAGGGTGACCAGTATGTCGCATATGCACAAATAAAGCATAAAAGAGCAGTGCGATATGGTGTTGAAAGTTATGCTTTATATATATATATATATATATATATATATATATATATATATATATATATATATATATATATATATATATATATATATATATATATATATATATATATATATATATAAATATATATATATATATATATATATATATATATATATATATATATATATATATATATATATATATATATATATATATATATATATATATATATATATATATATATATATATATATATATATATATATATATATATATATATATATATATATATATATATATATATATATATATATATATATATATATATATATATATATATATATATATATATATATATATATATATATATATATATATATATATATATATATATATATATATATATATATATATATATATATATATATATATATATATATATATATATATATATATATATATATATATATATATATATATATATATATATATATATATATATATATATATATATATATATATATATATATATATATATATATATATATATATATATATATATATATATATATATATATATATATATATATATATATATATATATATATATATATATATATATATATATATATATATATATATATATATATATATATATATATATATATATATATATATATATATATATATATATATATATATATATATATATATATATATATATATATATATATATATATATATATATATATATATATATATATATATATATATATATATATATATATATATATATATATATATATATATATATATATATATATATATATATATATATATATATATATATATATATATATATATATATATATATATATATATATATATATATATATATATATACATATATATACATATATATACATATATATATATATAAATATATATATATATATATATATATATATATATATATATATATATATACATATATATATATATATATATATATATATATATATATATATATATATATATATATATATATATATATATATATATATATATATATATATATATATATATATATATATATATATATATATATATATATATATATATATATATATATATATATATATATATATATATATATATATATATATATATATATATATATAT
>JAXCGZ010018593.1:0-2500 GCA_037179515.1 Halocaridina rubra | reverse complement strand
GAAAATATTCCATTGAAAAATCCAATCTAGCGCAAAGATCAACATAGAGACATCGAGTGACTGATGAAATCAATTGTGCCACTTGATATAATTGAGTTTGAAGTGGTAAGTGTCCGCGCATGGACGAGATTGCGCACTTATTTTAAGTGACGAACAAGCAAGAGTTCAAATCCATAATTTATTTTCTCTCTCTCTCTCTCTCTCTCTCTCTCTCTCTCTCTCTCTCTCTCTCTCTCTCTCTCTCTCTCTCTCTCTCTCTCCTCTACTTTCTCCACCGTGAATGTATATATTTTTGGAGAGAGAGAGAGAGAGAGAGAGAGAGAGAGAGAGAGAGAGAGAGAGAGAGAGAGAGAGAGAGAGAGAGAGAGAGAGAGAGAGAGAGAGAGAGAGAGAGAACTACCAAACGGGCATTTTCAACATTTTATCAACAGAGAACAAGATGCCTTTACAAGCAGAGTAAACTCAGCTGATTCATTGAGCTCAACAGTAAACATGTTTGTGCTCAATTGTAGAATGAATTTATTCACAAGCGCGTGCTTCGACGAGGGCAGAAAATATCCATCTGGAAGGTTTTGAATGGGTAGTGGGGGAAATGGTGGGGGTGGGGCTAAGCTATTTGTGGGGGTGGGGGGTTAAGTCCATTTCGCGTGTCAACAAACTAAACATGAGTAAAAAGATGTCTCCACTAACAAACATCTTGTCACTTCGTTTTCGGTTGAAGGACGGTTTACACAGCTATTACGGCGGTAACGATGCACAATTGTTTGAAGCACTCTTAAAATTACAATATACAAGTTTTTAATATATATATATATATATATATATATATATATATATATATATATATATATATATATATATATATATATATATATATATATATATATATATATATAATAAATTTCATGTACAAGAGTAACAGCCTGGCATAAAAAAAAAAGGTTAAAGTGCTTGCCTTATCTGGCTGGGTTAAGATGTGCAGATTTTTATCTGCTGTGGGTTCATTTCCTAGCTCGGTGGCTAGCAAAGAGGTTTCCACCATTTTTAGGAATACATCCAGTAGAGACTTGCACAGAGACCCATCTTTGTGTTTTGTGGGGTCCGACTTCAGTCAGGGAAGTGGGATTAATTTGAACAGAGACATACTGTAGAGTCACTGCGTGAGTGCATTCCTTGCTCTAGCAGCCAGCAAGAAGGTTTCATACTACTTTAAACACCTTTACTGATACAGTTAGTAGAGACCTATGCATCATGATGTATTGTTAAATGTGTTATAGGTTCGAATCCTAGCCCGGATAAAGTTAAATTTCATGTTTACACATATGTTAATGTGTTCATTAAGTATAATGCCACATTGCTTCGGATTCATAATGACCAGGGTATAGGAGGTGTGCCCGACTTTTGGGAGTAATAAAATACTGTACAATAATGTATTGTCAGTAATGTAGTGGTTTCGAATCCTGTTTAAGGGCATTTATCATTAGTCAGTATATAATAGCATAGCCATAATTTGCGCGACTGCATCAAATGAACCACTGGTAACTACTAATTATAAGTCATTACACATAATTAATACGATCGCATGCAAATGATACACCTAATAAGGATAGTGTATAATGAGGATGAAATATGCACAGCAATTTATATATGAGCACTATTACTATTAGTACTGCTACTACTACTACTACTACTACTACTACTACTACTACTACTACCACTGCCACAACTACAACGATTGTTCTTATTATAATTAAATAATAATAATAATAATAATAATAATAATAATAATAATAATAATAATAAAAATAATAATAATAATAATATACCATTATTATTATTATTATTATTATTATTATTATTATTATTATTTTAATTATTATTATTATTATTATTGATAGCATAATGCAATGCGTAATTATCAAAATGCGCTGATCCCTTGTGGCACTTTTTATTCATTTATCAATTCTGTGCATATGAGCGCGCGAGCGCGCGCGTGTGTGTGTGTATGTGTGTGTGTGTGAGTATGTGTGCATATAAATGTTTTTCTTTTGTAATTATATCATTTTTCCCAGTAACAGTTACATAGTGAGTGCGAGAGGGAATCTCATACCTCCCTACCAGTGCATCATTGTGTGTGTTAAAATACTTACACACACACACACACACACACACACACACACACACACCAGTCTGATAGGCTCAGCGCAAGAGAGGCATATACTTGAAAACGACACCAAGCTCTGAATTTGACCACCCCTCCTTACACCCCCATCACCAAATACTCTCCTTATGGCTACCACCCCACCTGAAAGGGGAACACGTTCCTCGACGAAGGTACTGGCCAAAGACAGAGGTATCAAACCTAGGTCTGTGTTCCCAAGGAAGGATTTTCACCTTCTAAGCTTTCCAGAAGGTATACCTCTCGCGGAAAAATTTCAATGGAGGAATAAATTCCTTCCCATTCACCATCATTCGCTGAGCATTCCCAACCAAAGCAAAT